>JAODAL010014226.1:0-88239 GCA_025379985.1 Phyllomedusa bahiana
CGGGGGCAACAGGAGCTCATCCGCCCCCGCAGCTGCGAGGGCCCCGCCCCAGATGTCGGGACATCGGGGGGTTAATCCCCCACGCCGGACCCCCCCGGCCATGGGGGATGCGGCATGATGCCAGAGGTAATATACCGCTGGTTTCATGCCACGATCTTGCGCTCTCCGCCTGTGAGCGTGCAAGATCGCCTTGATGTACTCATACGGCAATTTGCGGGAACCCCTACCCGACATTGCCGTATGAGTACGACAAATGTCGTTAAGGGGTTAATGTTAAACATCTGGCATACTGATTTATGTTAAACTAAAAAAAAAAAAAAAATAGCACGTTATAGTTCACGTTAGTCCGCCCAACAACAAATTTCTAACATACCTTTTTTTTTTTTTAAATTGAGGTCAAATTCAGCTTTATAGCCAATATCAAGCTCCTCTTCTCCCAGTGTACAACTTTCTTCTCACCTAGAAAAGAATACTCCATAATACCTACTACACACTGTAAAGACAGAAAATTCAGTGATGTAGATATGGAAGTTACACTGTGAAACCTCAACCTCTGATTAATGATCACCAGGGGCACATAATTCAATATTTAAGGTAAGCTTATTATTTCTGAAGGCATTTCTTGGTTCTGAAAGGGGCCAACTTTCCAACACTTTGAATGAATTCACTATAACATAGTTATGTAATTCTGCTTCTGCTACAATTCTGTCTCAAGTCAATATGATATTAACCCCTTACTGCCGCAGCCAGTTTTGACCCCTCTGACAGAGCCCCATTTTTTAAATATGACATTTGTCACTTTATGTAACCTTTTGATACTTTTACCTATCCATGTGATTCAGAGACTGTTTTCTCATGACAAATTGTGCTTTAAGTTTAAATTTTGGTCCATAAAATTCTTTTTTATTTGTGAAAAATATCAGTTATGAAAATTTGGAAACATTTGCCATATTCAAAGTTCAAAAATTTCTGCACGTAGGACAGATAGTTATTCCACATAAAATAGTTTATAACTAACATCTACCATATGTCTACTGTAGATTGGCATAATTTTTTAAATGTCTTTTTATTTTTTTACGACATTTTGGGGCTTAGAAATTTAGTAGTAATTTTTCACATTTTTAAGAAAAGTTGCAACACATGCAGCTCTGATGTGGCTTTGAAGAGCCTGTATGTTAGATATACCCATAAATGACTCCATCTAAGAAACCACACCTCACCACTTAAATCAAAATGGAATGGAAATTTCAAAATTTCATTTTTCTTGCAGATTTTCAATTTTTATCCATTATTTACTGGAACACGAAAGATGAGACCAGGGAAATGCAACTCATCATCGATTCCCACAATCCTTTAGTTTTTAGAGATATCCCATATGTGGCCCTAGTGCGGCTATTTGGCTCAACCACAAGCCTCAGAATAGGAGGAGCACCTACTGGACTTTGGGATCTCATTTTCATTACGATTTTCTGTATGTACCATTCCATGTTTGCGGAAACTTACCACCCCTAAAAAGACCCTATAAAGTCCAGAAGTGTTTCACAATTTTTTTTAGTGTTAGTATGTGAAAATGAAAAAAAAAAATGTTTCCAGCAATCTGCAATTTTTATTGAAAATTCCAAAATTTTTACAAGGAATCCTGGAAAAAAAAAATGTTACACAATTTCTTCCAAGTTCAGCAATACCCTATATGTGGGTATAAACTGCTGTTTGGGTGCCTGGTAGGGATAAAAGGGAGGGAGCGCTATTTGGCCCCTAAAGTACCAGAATAGGTGAAACCTTCCAGAAGTCACTCCAGTTTGGATTCAACTCCCCTCATGGATCTCATCTAGGGGTGTATTGTGCATTTATGGCACCATAGTTTTTTTTTAGTATTGAGCCATGAAAATGGGGGGGACGCAGTTCTGCCATTTTATTTTAACTTAATTTTTACAGTGTTCACAGTGTGGCATAAGTGACATAATAACTTTACTATGTGGGTCGGTACAATTGCAATGATATGAATTTTATATGGTTTTTTTATATTTTATTACTTTATACAATAGAAACGCGTTTATAAAAAAATGCGATTTTATGCCATCATAAGCCTATAGCCATAACTTTTATTTTTATGTATAAGGAGCTGATTAAGGGCTTGTTTTTTGCAGGATGACTTGTCGTTTTTATTGGTATTATGATGTTCATATAACGCTTTGATTATTTTTTATCAAGATTTTTATGAGGCACTTTGAACAAAATAGAGCAATCCTGGTAATGTTTGTTATTTTTATTTTTTACAGTGGTTACCGTGCGCTATACATGACATGCTAGCTTTACCCAAATTGTATAATTTTTTTTTATGTTTTACTGCTTTTACGCAATAAAAACACTTTTATTTAAAAAGGAAAAAAATTTTTGCATCGTCATAGTCTGAGAGCCATAATTTTTTTATTTTTCTGTGTATGAAACTGTGTAGTGGCTTGTTTTTTGGTGGAATGAGTCAATGTTTTTTTTTGGTATCATATTGAGGGGGACAAGGCTTTTTGATTGCTTTTAAAACCATTTTTTGTAAGGCAAGGTGACAAAAACAATACAATTTTAGTAGTGTTTTTTGTTTTTAACAGTGCTCACTGTGCAGTATGGGTGACAAGTTAGTTTTACCCTGTGGGTGGATATGATTATTGAGATACCCAATTTATATAGTTTTTTTTTTAATATTAAAGCACTTTAAAAAAAATCGCAATTCTTTAACTGTTTTTTTTTAAGGCGTTCGCCATGTGGGTTAAATAATGTGACAGATTTATAGGGTAAATCATTATGCATACGTCAATATCAAATATGTGTACTTTGTTTTTCTTTTTTTTGTGGCAATGGGCATTTGTAAAGGGGAAAAGGGTGGTGTTTGTGTTTTTATTTTATTTTTTTGTGTTTGTGTTTTACTTTTTTTTTTTTACTATTTTTGTACTTATTTTTACTTTTCCCAATGGTGGACTTGTAGCATTGATCTTCAGATCACTGTTACAATGGAGACCAGTACACAGCATTACTCCTGTGTACTGATCTCCATGGCTACTGTCAATCACTCTGCCCAGCCATGCCCAGAAGGCATGGCACGGCATAGTGATGTCACAGGCAGCCTGGCAGTCTAACAAAGACTTCCAGAGTTGTCATGTAACACAGCAGCCGCGATCATGCCTTGGCTGCTCCGTAGGGGTCGGAGGGATCTTATTACAATCCCGACAGTTAAGTGGTTAATCACCCGTTGCTGGAATGTGCTTCGACCGCGGGTGATAAAGCATGAGGCCAGCTGTAATATACAGCTAGTGCCATGCTGTGATCATACAAGCTCTGCTTGTGAGCTTACACAATCCTCATGACGAATCCAAACGTCAAATTGCAGGAACCACTTTTCGATCATGATATATGGATACATCATATGTTTTATGCAGGATTAAGCTGCATTTATTCTATATTTTATCCAGCTACTTGGACAATGCTGTAAATATAGTATGAAACACTGGACTGTGGAATAAGTATAGAGAGCACATATTTCAGCTCTACCAGTTAAGGTGTAACATCCTATGAAAGATAGAACAGCACAAAGACAAATTGAAATGATGAGACAGAAGTATAGATGCTCTTTATTGGTATGGTGGGATTGGTGGACAGAAAAACATTTTTGGATTACCACTCGAAGGGGTATTCTTGTTCATTAATAAGCTTTATACATGTAGGCAAAGGTAAATAAAGACTACTAACAAATAGTGATGAGCGTTTACGTCGAATATCGTCATCGGGTCGAATAGATCGATATCGTCAATTATTAAAGACATTTCCGAATAGTCGATATGATTATGCCGCATGAGCTGACCATTAAAGTCTATGGGAGAGGAACAACACCTACATTCTTACACGTAAAACAGGGTGGAGAAGCTGGAATTAAACATCCACACAGCCAAATGGATACGTGCTAAATCTTAGGCAACTCAACTTAGGTTAAAAAGTCACAGAAAAAAAGTCACAGACCATTCACTATCCCTGTCCTTTGTACCACACGCATGACCCTTAAACCTGCTTGACACACAAATTAAAAGTGACAGAATGCCGTATGATTTGAACCTTCGATTTTACTTGATGGTCATTGAATATCCAGATGTCAATGGTATGCTGCATCATTGACCTTAAACCTAATCTGACCCACAGATTAAAAAGTGCCGGAAAAGGTAGTCTTTTAACAACCATTTTAGTTGAAAGTAGACATTGACTATAACTGTCGTGGACCTTAGACAATGACCACTTAAACTGCATGAACCACAGATTAAAAAGTGCCGGTAAAAAAGGAGTCTTTGAACCACCATTTTAAGTTGAAACTGGAACAATCTGACTATATCTAGTCCTGGGCCACAGTCATTGAGCCCAAACCTGCATGACCCACAGATTTAAAAAAGTTGCCTAAAAGGAGTCTTTGTGCCACCATTTTAGTAGGAACTGGACATTGGCTATACCTGTTTGTACACAGTACGACCATTAAACCTGGTCTGACCCCCAGATTTAAAAAGTGCCGAAAAAGGAGTCTTTCAACCACCATTTTAGTTGAACTGGACATTGACTTATACCTGTTGTCCTGGCCCACTTGCACTGGCCCCAAACCTGCTGAACCCCTGATTCTAAAAACTGCCAGAAAAAAGGGAGCTTTCAACACCATTTTAGTTGAACTGGACATTGACTATACCTGGCTGGGCCACAGCATGACCCTCAAACCGGCATGACCCACAGATAAAAACTGCACAGAAAGAAAAAGGAGTTCTTTCAACACCATTTTAGTTGAAATGGGACCATTGGCTATACTGTCCTGGGTAACCTATATTGTGTTCAAACGTCTTCCTGTACCCATCCTCTTGATACAATTCAGGAGGAAAATATTTTGCTATCAGCTATTTTGTGCATGTCAGTTTTTTTTTATATAATAGGATGGATCCCACCACGTCTTTGTTTCTCTTTTTTAAAATGTATTATTAAATGGGTTGTCCTCACCTGCAGGGTTTGATTGCTATGGTTAAGATCTTGCAATAACAAGTCACATTTTGCAATATGTGTCCATTAACAGTGTCCTAACCTATTAATGCTTCTGACTCGAGCACCATTAACCTTGAGCCACTCTTACAAATTCAGTGAAGAACAATGTTTGTTAGAAAAACCAACATTTTTTAGAATTGGACCTGTAGTATAGCTGTTTTTACAGCAAAATGCCCCCAACAGAAATCAAAAAACATGACCCTTGAGCCACTTTGACAATTGTGAAGAAGAAATGTCTGTTAGAAACCACATTTTTTTTTTAATTATTTGGACCTGTAGTATTGCTGCACTTTCAAGCAGCCATGGACCCATAAAATTATAAAAATGACTTCTCAGCCAGCTGTAAAATATTTCAGTGTGTGAGGGAGAAATGCTCTTAGAAGCACACTATTTCTGCCTCCCAAAGGACAATGTCTTATTCTGTATCTCACAGCACCATGACCCCCAAAAATTATAAAAATGACTTCTCAGTCAGTGTATAAAATTGTGGGGAGAAATGCCATTTAGAAGCACATTTCTGTTCAAAGGACCATGTTATAAGCTGTATCTCACAGCAACATGACCCAAAATATTTAAAAAAATGACTTCTCAGCACAGTTAAAAATTGTGAGGGAGAAATGCCACTTAGAAGCCACTTTCTGTTCCAAAGGGACATGATTATAGCTGTATCTCACAGGCAACATGAACCCAAAAACCATTGAGTAAATGGGAATACGGTTTTGTCATGAAACCTTGTGTCTTTTACAGTTCCTCACAGCAAACCAGCAATTTTCTTTTGTGAAACTGAGTAATAAAAATTGCAGAGAGAAAATGATCATTTTAAAAAACATTTTTCAAAAGGAACCATTTCTGTTGGAAGAGGAATGTGAAGGTAGACCGGCAAATATTCGGTGACTGGCAATTGGGGCAACAACATCTTCAGAGAATCCAATGCCTGATTCTCTTGATTGAAAGTAAAACGATCCACATTATCTGTGGAAAGCCGATGCGTTTGTCTGTAATCGACTCCTCCAGCTGTGCTGAAAGTCCGCTCATATATGACGCTGGCTGCTGGCAGGGACAAAACCATCTATGGCGTGTGCGAGCGAGCTCGGGCCATTCATCCATTTTGGATACCACAGATGTCATTTGGGTCCGGAACACATCCAAAAAACATTTGGTGTTGAGACGCATATAGTCGTGCACCATGATCTTAAGCTGGTCTCTATGTGTTGTTTGTGTGCCTGCATTACATGCGTTGGTGAGGTGGTAAATAAAGATTGCCAGAGGTAACCCATTAGGCTTTCTGCCACATTGCTGCTGCTGTCGCTACGGCTACCTTGGCACTCTATGCGTCACGTCGCTGGACATTGTTCCACCGTGAAACATTTAAAAGAACGTGAAGCATGACGAAACAGGATGTCTCCAGTTGATCAATCAGCAAGGTCTCCATTTCCTGAATTTTACTCTCTATTTGGGTCGGTCGGAAGGAAAAGTGCTGAGTTTTGTTTTGTACGGGGATCCAGGAGGGTTGGACCACCCAGTAAACTGTTGTTCATTTTGATGGCTCTTAATGCGAGGATCATGTTGGAGACAAAATAAATGGAGCAATCCAAGGCCATATGTGAAAGATGGAGCTTGATTTCACCAAGCCTCTGGGTCGAGGGGCCTAGCAAACTGATCTTCTCATATTCCTCCTTACGCCCTCAAATTCGCGTCAATCTCTTCCCAGGCAGGGTCCGTCGCAAGTCGGTGTCTAGGAATACCTCCTCATCCTCCTCCTCCTCCTCGCTTCCTCCGGCACAGCAGCTTCAACACAGCACTGATTGCCTAGATGATGCACCCTGAGAGCTGAAGTGCCGCCTTGCACTAGTCCGCTGGGACCCCGAACCACTGCGATAATGAGACAAATTGTAGAAACTGTCGGGCATTGTGGAATTCGATGAAGAGAAAGGCTAGTGTTGC
Source organism: Phyllomedusa bahiana (assembly GCA_025379985.1). Classification (NCBI taxonomy): domain Eukaryota; kingdom Metazoa; phylum Chordata; class Amphibia; order Anura; family Hylidae; genus Phyllomedusa; species Phyllomedusa bahiana. Next base: position 7,000 of record JAODAL010014226.1, read on the forward strand.
ATCTCTGTCTGTCTCATCTCCGTCGCTGGTGGGACACTGATGTTTCAGAGTGTCCAACGATCGTTCCAGAACTAAGATCTCCACAATGGTCAATGCCTGACAAGGGATTGTCCGCCACTGACATTTTTGGTGGCCTTCTTCCAAACTGGCAAGGATGGTGCAGAGCTCTTTCACCTGCCTCCACTATCGGTGGCTCAAACACCCCCGAGGTCACAACGCCGATTGTCAGGCCATGTGTCAATTCGTACTGCAGTAATGGCATTGCGCTTGCTGCCACAATCGCTGGCGCATGTGGAGGGTTGAATTACAGCGTGTTGCCACGTCAACAATGAGGACGGTTGACGGGGAGGCCCGGATGCCTGCACACGGCAGCCAGGCGACGATGAAGCAGGGTATGCGATCGGCCAGAAGTTGACGAACTCAGACATCGGAGCCTTCCTCAGCAGGGGACAAGTCACAGACCCGGGTAAGCGCTTTAGAAATTTCTGGACGACAAGGTTCCCCATGAACATGTGCCAGGCAAGGGATGTGCTCCAGCCTACGATCTTAAGGTGCGGCAAGCAGATTTTCGACCCGTTTTATTGCCACCACACTTGCTCCTTCGGCAAAACAGGTTCTAGTCACCCAGCCAGCGACCGGTCCATTGCCGGAGAGCCTTCCACAGCTCCTTGACCTGTGTGTGTGGACGGTCTCCAAGGACAGATTAATTTCACACGGCCTGGTTTCTCTGGCACGTGATGCCACCAGAGGCCTTAGGGGAAAGATCCTGCACCATCCCTGCGGTTTGAAGAGCGTGCGCCGAGCTGAGAGACAGTATACACCAGAAGGACATCCACCCGTCACCCAGTGATCTGTCACAGAGAATATAGCGGCCGTTGGCCGTGCTTACTAGTTCCTTGTGTCGGTGGTCAGATGGACTTTTCAGACACAGATAAAGACAATGCCGCTTGAAATTTTAGATGACACGTGGCTGGCCAGGGCAGGGACGTCTTTTGTGGGAAAGAAAATGCCCTGATCGGCATATGGTTATTGGGGGACAGGCAAGGACCATGACGTGGGGAACCCATCTGTGTCCACCAGACGGAAAGGGCAACATTTCAAAAGGCCAAATGCCTGGCATGCCGACATTCAGGTTTTGGCTTTGGGTATGGGATTGGGTTAAAGTGTTTCCTTTCTGCTCCAATACCTGGAAGATAGAAGGCGGGCAGCTAGACTGGCCGCTGTACGGCCTTTGCAGGTAATCAAACTGGTGGAAGGAGAATGGGCTTAGTAGGATGGGTCTTCTGGTGGTGCTGGTGGTACTAGGGCGACGGTGGACGGCTGAAGCGGAAGGCTGATCTGTATCATGACTCTGAGAGACATGGGCAGCTGAGGAATGCTTGGTGGTGGCGGAGGAGGAGGTAGGTGCGAGACAGAGGGTGTGACAGTGGTTGAAGCCCGGCATCGGTGTGGCCTTTTTTGGACAAGTGTTCCCTCCATTTGAACTCAGCATCGCTGCATGGTGTGACTTAGACATGTTGTGGTGGTTAAAACTAAGATTCTTGCCCTCTACTGATGCCGTTCGGCAAAGGTGGCATATGACATCGCTGGGTGGAATCAAGGTTTGCTCGAAAAAGGCCCAGCGCTTGAGGAGGTCCTGGACCTTTTTCGACGGCGATAAGAGAAGGAGCGGTGTTTCCGCTGATCGTGGCTGGCGAATCATCTCAGCGGACTTCTGCGACCGCCCTCTCCCTTTTTGAGGCAGGACCCGTACGACACTACCCCATCGTCTTTCTCACTCGTCCAGTGTTTGAAGCGGGGGGGAATCGCAAGCAATATTCTGCTGAAAAGAACACGTTGGATCCGCAATGTCGTCATCATCATCATCAACACAGGTGACTTGGTCGTCCTGACATTCTGCTCCAGGAGCTGCGGGTCCTACAAGCAAAACGCTCTGCAAGGCGTTGCCGACCGCCCGGGATTTTTGCGATTGACCGGCTTCCTTCTCCTTCCTCATGATGGCATCAGTAATCTGGGCGTCAGAGCAGAATAAAAATCATCCATCTTTGGCCTTTTGATCTTTTAACATGCACTCTTATGACCAAACCGCATTTTGTAATCAAAGAAGGTCTTCAGAAAAATGGGATTATCCACAGTGGTGGGTTCATGGGTTGACATTTGGGCCTGACCTTCGCTTCATGGTTGGACGGATGCTGATGATGCTGATGCACGACATTTGTGGCGTGAATGGGAGGATACGAGGAAGGGTAAGGATGCTGGATGCAGGTTGCATTAAACCAATGATGAACAGATTGGCGACGCTGTTTGTTACTGAGATTACAGGGCCCATTACCCAGCGATGACAGGCCTGACTGGTCCTGCAAACGACGATACGCAGGCATGCGTTGTTGTCACCTGCACTGGAGAGGTAGCACCTTCAACCTCATACCTCTACCCCACCATGTCCTACACCCCTCTTTGCTCGCTACCACCTGTATTTCGCTCCATGTTCAGAAAGTTAAAAATGTAAAGAAATTATGGAAGAGTTTTTGACAGTCTCCTTATTTAAAAGACCGGCAAAATCTCGGCTATTTCTTAAATCCCTCTAATTTTCCTACAGCCAATAGGATTAGAAACTGAAATGTTTCTAGCGAAAATACCTGAGAAATGTGGTCTGGGCGAGAAACGTATAAGACAAAATCAAACAGAGTTCTGATTTCTGTTCCCATGGGATTTACAACTGCCCAGTTGGTATAGGAATCTGAAAGTTTTCAAAAATTTTCATACAAAGTGCGCTATCTGCGCACCAAGACTGAGATTCAACGAGTGCAATACAAACTTATTCAAAAGTTACACGGATGAGAAATTGCGTTTTTTTGCAGCAATGACAAACGAGAAACAGTTGATAGAAAATTTTTCTATCAGAAGATATTGTAGTTCAACGTGCCTATTGAAAAATAAACTAGGGCAGCACCACGTGCATAACAGTATTTTAAAAGTTATACAGATAACTAACGGTGTTTTTTGCTCAATGAAATACACCAACACGTGTATAACTTCTTATTTTCTGTATTAAAATTTAAGTACAAGGTGGCTCTATGGAACAAAACTGGGCGCAACCAAAGTAAAAAAAAACACTATTGAATTGTATAAGTATAATAAAAGGTGGGTTTTTGCACCTATGAAATACACCTGCAATTACTAGCAAAATTCCTGTTTGGTAAATAAGTCCATGATGGGTCTCTTCAACAAATACTGATGGCTGCGCCAAAGTGAAAAACACGCAATTAAATTGTGTACTGATTAATATTAGGTCGGTTTTTACACCTATGAAACTCAACACTATTACTAGCAAAATTTCTGTATGTAATATCGTTTAGAAGGATGGGTCTTATAACAAAAATGGCCTGCGCCAACAAAGGAAACAATCCTATTAATTTTGTACGGATAATAAAAATGGTTTTGCACCTATAAATACACTCTGGTTGACTAGAAAAGTTCTGTATCTATTTGTAAGTACAAAAGTGGGTCTTTGAACAAAACTGAGCTGCGCCAAAGTGAATAATACGTAATTAAATTGTGTACTGATAAGAATAGGTGGTTATTTGCACTTGAAATACATCACAATTACTAGCTAATTTCTGTATTGGTAATTATTAATACAAGATGGGTCTTTCAACAAAACTGGGCTGCGCCAAAGGTGAAAAAAACACGTAATACAATTGTGTATAGATAATAATAGTGGTTTTTGCACCTTGAAATTTTACACCTGCGGTGACTAGAAAAAGTTCTGTATCCCTTATTGTAAGTACAAAGTGGGTACTTTTCAACAAAAAGGAGCTACTCAAAGTGAAAAAACCGTAATTAAATTGTGTACTGATAATAATAGGTGTTTTTTGCACCATGAAATAAACTACACCAATTACTAGCAAATTTCTGTTGGTAATATCCGTAACTAGATGGGTCTTTTAACAATAATTGGCCTGCACCAAAGTGAAAAAAAACCTAATTAAACTTGTGTACAGATAATAAAAAATGGTTTTTGCACCCTATAAATACACAAGCGGTGACTCGAAAAGTTCTGGTATTCCTATTTTAAGTACAAGTGGGTCTTTGAACAAAAATGGTAGCTGCGCCAAGTGAAAAAAAAACTAAATTAAATCGTGTACAGATTAATATAAGGTGAGTTTTTGACCCTATCAAAATACACCTGCAGTTACTAGAAAAGATCTGTTATCCTGCACAAAAATACAAGCTAATATTCACCAAACAAAATGGCCTAAAACTGTTTACTAAAAAGCCATTTCAATGCAGGGGTCAAAGCGAGTCTGGCTGGCACAATATCTCTCTCTCAAAAGCCTGCCAGCCTGTCTGTTGTGTTCGCCCGCAACCCCTCACCCAGCACTCCCCCATGGCTGTACAGCGATAGATGCTTCTTTAAAATTCTCAACATAAGTAAATAAAAACTGAAATATTCTATTCTAACTATGTTCTAATGTTTACAGCTACAAGCATAGTTGTCTGAGTGAACAAAGAGAAATGTGTCGCCTGAGCTGTATTGAGAGAGACCTTGCACACGTCCTGCTCTTATGAGACACAGACCACACACTGTTTGATGATACAGGAAGGGCTGTTCTATGTAAAACGATGGTCATGTGTTTTTCCAGCCATCACAACCAAACACTATCCAGTCATGACGTCGACCACACCTAGCTCACCTGCTCTATTCCCTAAGCTGATTTTGCTGGCCAACCAAAATTGACAGGAAGAGCCGAAAATGGCGATTTTTATAGATTTTCAGATTTTCACCTAATTCATCGCTGTGATAGAAAAATTCCGATCAACATAAAAACGTGCCGATTTCAACTTTGTCGATAATAATCGCTTAACACTACTACCAAACACTTTGCTGTTCCGATTTTGCTTCTCTTCAGAATATGGAGCAGATCTTATCAACTGCTTTTGCATATAGCTTTTCCTAGTTATTGGTCACCTCTCTCTGCTTTTACTGTCTGACACAGTGGTCGGAATGATGTCTTTCTGCTCTTATCTTGAAAGACAGGAGCTTGTTTTTATTACTTAATGACAAACATTAACCCTTTAGAGCTCTGTAGCCTTTTACAATACAGTTTACAAGCCTCCAGTATTCATCTCACTGTAACAGGCTCAGGTACGGATAGCAAAGCTGCTATGCCAATAACTGCTATAGAACCATCCATAGCCTAACTTGGAAGTGTGAGTCTGAAGCTGCCTGTGGCTCTAAAAAAAAACAGAATGCTGAGACCACCCCTTTGAGCGCAACTTGACCTTGTTTTTTGGAAAAACCATGATTGCAATTTAATTTACTTCAACATATATAAATCCACTCAAGTGATTAAGTGCAGAGCTATTTCTATTGCTAAAATTGCACTTTAATTGTACTTTTTGAACACATTGGAGAAGATTTATCAATACTGTCTAATACTAAGGGCCACATGTATGAAAACTATTTAGGTCCTAAAACTACTTTGTTGCCCTTAGGGTTACTTTGGGCAAAAAAAGTGTAATATTATTTTAAGGGATTTTCTTTGTGGAATGCTATTTACCTAATGGTAATTATTATAAAGGGGGTTTTCTTTTTAGCCTTTTTGTTGATAGACAGTCTTACAATGTGCCACATCTATCATTGTGTTTATAAATCTGGTGCATGGCTAGACAGTCTAGTCTAAGTTTACACCCTATATTAGTTGGCTCACTTTATGCCACTAGTTGCACCACAATTTTGGTGTGTTTTTTGGCACATGGTGGTTGACACTAAGCCATGCCCCCTTTTTGCAAACCAATGCTCCTTTTACAGAGACCACACTTTTTTGACGGACATGGCACGGAAGTATCTTGAAATTGTCTAAAACACATTATAAATGTGGTGTAAAACATGTATGCAATTATTTTTGGTGCCAAATTGTCAGAATTTTTCCGATAATTGTATTAATATACAATCACCGGCACTTTATTAGGTACACCATGTAGAGTAACGGGTTGGACCCCCCTTTTGCCTTCAGAAACTGCATCAATTCTTTTCCCTTGTGGCATAGATTCAACAAGGTGTTTGAAAACAGATGCTCAATGGTACCAAGGGGCCAAAGAGTGCCAGAAAATATTCCCACCCTTGGACACACACCTCCACCAGCCTGAAATACCGTTGATTACAAAGGCAGGATGGATCCATGCTTTATGTTGTTGACGCCAAATTTGTACCCTACATCCGAATGTCGCAGCAGAACTGTGGTCATCAGACCAGGCAACGTTTTTTCATTCTTATACTTGTCAATTTCGATGTAGCCTGGGCATATTGTGCCTCAGGTTCTGTTCTTATAGCTGAAAGGTGTGGCACCGGAAGTGTGGTCTTCTGCTGCTGTAGACCATCTGCATCAAAGTTCGCCGTTTACTGTGCGGTTCAGAATGTTATTATGCCTACCTGGTTGTATAAGGGGTGGCTAATTTGAGTCACTGGTTGCTTTCATATTTTCCCACAAGGCTCGAACAGAGTCTGCCCCATCATTCTGCCTTTGACCTCTGGCATCAACAAGGCATTTCCGCCAAAAGGACTGCCGCTCACTGGATGTTTTTTCTTTTCCGAGACTATTCTCTGTAAACCCTAGAGATGGTTGTGCGTGAAATTCCCTGGAATCAGCAGCTTTCTGAAATACTCAGACCAGCCTTCTGGCACACCAACAACCTTGCCACGTTTCAAAGGCACTCAAATCACCTTTATTCACCATTACTGTTGCTCGGTTTGAACTGCTGGAGATTGTCTTGACCATGTCTCACATGCACTAAAATGCACTCAGTTGCCGCCATGATGATTGGCTGATTAGAAATTAAGTGTTAACGAGCAGTTGGACAGGTGTACCTAATAAAGTGGTCGGTGAGTGTATGTACCCAAATGTTCTTATGTGATTGCCTCTTGTGCACATTTATTTATCCTAAGTTAAATAAATACCTAACTTGTAGTAATTGATGTATTTTTATCAATTAAAACTTAAGGTAAATAAGGCAATGTTCACACGGCTTATTCTGGGACGTATTTCAGCCCATAATTTGCGCCGTACTGCGCGAATTACGTGCTGAAATACGTCCCAGTCATTACGGTAATCCACAGTTCTCATAGAGAACTATGGATTCAGTCTATTCTCCCCTGATGGACAATACGCCGAGCGGGGAGAGAAGTGACATGTCATTTATTCACGGTGTATACGCACAGTGAATAATGAATGTCTATTGGGCCGGCGAGCTGCCGGCCCGCCCCGCCCCCGTACACACGGCGTAATTGCGGGTGAAATTACGCCCCGGAATTACACCGTGTGAACATAGCCAAACAGTAAAAAACACAATCCCTAAGCTGTGGCGACTAATAGGCTAATAGTTTGATTTGTCTTCCTGATATTGAAAGCACTCTGTGCTTCATATAAGTAAACCTCCAGGCTAGATTAGCTATGTAGATTCATTGTATCTGCAACATACACTGGTAACAAATGTCACAGTGGGAGTGTGTAATTAAAACATTAACACATATGTCCTCTCTGACATGTTTCACTGCAAAGACGGCTTTCTCAGGGGTACCAGAGCTACCTGGCACCCCCTGAGTAAGCTGTGGGGATGGGGAGCATATGTGTTAAAAACTGCATAGGAACCAGTTCACACCAGTATGTAGAAAAGCCACAGCACTGTACAGGAGAGCTTGCACAAACACAAAAAATACTGTAGTAACCAACTCAAAACTCCAACTATCAATGAGGGGGGTGGTTGCTTGTAATACAATTGTATATAAATAAGGCTATATAAACGCTGCCAATTGTACATTACATGTGGTACACCATGCTGGCTAACACGCAATTTGAGCTTTTTGCCCCCATGGTGGATGGGTGTATGAGCAATCGTTCATCATTGAGATGCACCTGTTAAATGTGTCCCAGGTAGCACTGTCCCTTATATTGGCTCTACTTGGAATAGTCCTTTGTCCAGCCCTTGTTGCGGTTAGTATGGCTTTGTGTCTGTGTTTCTATGTGCTATAGAGCAACTCATTTGGCATACAATTTATTATTGCAATCCTAAAATTGTAGAGGAATATATGTAGAGATGGGGGAATTTCTCAAAATTCGGTTCGCTCACTTCGCCGAATTTCCCGCCAAAAAATAACTTCGTTCCCAATTTTCTTCGGGATGAATCACGTTAAAAAACAGTATTTCAGGCGTGCCACAGAGCCTGCAGGGTTGATGTAGAAACGTTGTGCATGCTTAAATATGCAGACTAGGGAGCTTGATTTGGTCTTAATACAATGTTGTGTTTAATTAATAGACACGCAATGACTGCAGCCGCTCTTAGAATCGCTTCACTATATAAATTCCATGGCACTTAGGTAGAGGGCAAAAACTGACCAAAAAATGAAGCGGGAATGTTGCCTGATAATGTCATGCCAGCGAAAGCTGGGAAAATAACAAGCTGAGGAGCTCAGGTGGGCAACATTTAGTGACAGAGTGTGGAGTGACGGCGGCAGCCACAGCAGCATGAGGGCAGGCAGTGGAACAATGGACATTTCTGGACGGTGGCAATACAGTAATGGGCCACAGAGTGGGCACAATGACACAGTGTGGAGGTTACGGCAGCAGCAACAGCAGAGCATCGAGGTCAGGACAGTGCCACAATAACCATTCTGGAGGTGGGCAAAAAACTGGAGTAGGCCCACAGATTGGCACAATGAATAGAGAGTTGGAGGGTGCGGCGGCTAGGCGAGCAACAGCATGAGGTAGATAGTGGCACAAATGACTCAGCAGGTGGAGTACACGGCAGCAGCAACGCAGCACAGCATGAGCGTCAGACAGTGGCCAATGGACAGAGTGTGGAGGTGGGTGGCAATACCAGTCCTGGTAAAATGGGTTGGATGGGCAGGATGGAGAAACTGTCATGCAGATTTGTGCCATCAAGGTGGGTAGGCGTGCGGGCCATCAGAATAGTGGCTGAGGCAGGTAGTTTGAACCCAGACTTCATTTCTACAGTTTGGGAATGAGGCGTCATGGCTTGATGGTAGTCTGAGAATAATGGCATTGGTGTGTGGAAATCCTGGCGATCTTACGCCTGATTCATCTTGACAAAGGTCAGTCGTTCCACCATTCTCCCTCGTGGACAAGGGGTTCTTCACTTGGGGTAAACGATGGCACCGGCTCCGCACTTAACACCGGCTTCTGTTGCCTCATAATGGTTGGGCAGGGAACATATTCTAACTGCAAACTCGGCAAGTTGCGGGCCACACATCCTAGGTTTGGCTGCCAGTCGTCAGAGAATCTTCATAACGGGGGTGGCCAGAGTGCTGTCCAAGTAGGCCCACCACTGTTGGTTCAGTGTCTGCTCCAGATCTGCTGCTGCTGGGCGACTACCCTCTTACTAGGCAGGTGAAGGAAGTGTCTTCAGTGACTCCAGACTTAGGTTGCTGCTGATTGGGCCTGGTAATGCTCCTATCCCCCCACTCCTTCCTCCAGCGAAGCCGCAGGCAGTAGTAATAAAAAAAAAACCCTGAGCGCTGAAGAACCCCCTGGTCAGGATCCTGTCAGAAGAGGGGACGATGGCGCACATAGGTAGAGGCCAACTGACCTACGGCTAGGTTTTCCTATAGTATTTGAGTTTGTCCTCCCTCTCAATAGCCTGGGAAATAAAGGCTTCCCATTTTGGTCGGTTAGCGAGGGTCTCCACTAGGGTGGAGAGCCAGGAAGTCTCCCTCTGCCGGATGCTGACTATTCGGCGGTCACTAGCCAGGCAACATCAGCATGCTGCGGGCCATCTGCACAAGTGACTCCGATGGGGCTCCCTTCCTAATCCCACTGAATTCTGCCTCGGTGATTGGCGGGTCATCTGCCTCGTCTTTTTCCTCATTCTCCCAATCTAGACTCCTCCAGCTGCTCCTGCTCCTCCTCTTCTTTGTCACCTGAAGGTAGAAAATCCACTCATATTCACCAGTCAATGCTTTGCTCCAATGTCCTCTCCATCTACCTCACTCCTCCTCCATTTCAGTCCCCCACCGGACCTCATGTGGCCGCGAGATGTAGTCGCACGTCTCCAGTCCCCTGCAGACATGATTTTGCTGCACTGCTGTTCCGGTCATGAGGCAGTGGAATGACGTTATTCATTCCTGTAGTCTGGCGACTGACAAATAATGTGGCCTCCTCGAATGGGCCTCAACAAACGGCAGGCTGTCTCGCATGAGCTGCCATGGCTGATTCATAAGTTTACACAGGGGAGTATCCTATCCGCTGATCATCAAAAAATGTTATGCCTTTCTCTGTTAATTACAGTCGGTCCAACATGTGTAGGCTGGAATTCCAACGGGTGGATAACATTTGCATATCAGAGTGTGTTGGGGAAGGCCGTTCTGCGCTCTGCAAACTCAAGGAGGGTGTTCCTGGCTTTTGTAGCAAAGGATGAAGTGCAGGCACAGTTTTTCCTGGCCATTTTCCAGAATTTCTGAAGATCGGTGAAGGACTTCAGGAACCTTTTCACAAACCAGATTGAACTTAGGTGCGCAATGCAGGGCGCATGGGCCATCTTTCCTCAGTGCAGCGCAGACACCATGCTACTCTCATTGTCCGTCATCATGGTTCCGATTTGCAGTTGGCGCGGAGAAAGCCACACATCGATTCTTGCTGCATTGACAGCGGACGCTGTTCTCTCCCTGTGTGACTTCGTTGCGGAGGCAAGCCAGGTGTAGAAACTGCGTGGACACCGCTGTGCCCTACTCATGTGGTATGATGGGAGCAGTACTTGTGGAGGTGAGATGGTGGGGTGGGAGGAGTGGAGGAGGAGGCGGACATTGGGCAGGAGCCGCAGTTTGGACAACGTGGGGAGGAGAAAGGGGTTACTCCTGTACAAGTTGTTGGTGTGCGCTGTGGCAGAGCACATTCACCCAGTGGGCCGTGTTAAAAGGACATGTCTGGCCCCTGCCGTATTAGTTACAGCTCCAGCGTCCGCGCTGCCGTGCTCACCTAGGAACCTCAAACTGATAAAGCTCAAGGATGGCCCACCTTCTGTTGTACATATTTTGAAGTGCTGAGTGGTACTGCCTTCTTTGGAAATGAAATTACGGAACTTGGAACTCTCATCTCGGACTCGGCATCAATGCCATTCAGTTCTCTGAACGGTGCAGAGTCCACACCTTTTGGAAAGGGAGGGACTGCAGTACCAAAACTTGACAGGAGCACGGTCAGCATGCTTGCAACTTAGATGCTTGGACCGCATACTGTTGTCTTTTTGCAATCGCCTCGCTGAACACTGCTGGGCGGACCATAAGCTAGGGAGCGAGCTAGGAAGCATCTGGACCGGGGAGATGATGTCAAAAAGAAACAGCTCTCTTCTGCATGAGGTGGTGGAGACTTGAATGGCTGTGACATGGCATGTGTGCCATTGGGCGCTGTTGCTGCTGTTGCTTGAGGCGGCAGGATGGGACCACCACATTGAGCCAAGTTTCTCCCATGGCCAACGGATTTGGTGGCAGCTGACATGTGTTGACGCAGGGCCGTGGTGCCTAACGTTAGCTCCTGGCCACGCTTCACCTTTTGACCACCAGATTCTCACATATACCAATTATCGGCCTATCCGGCGTCTTAACAAAGAACTGCCCTCACCGCGAGTATCGGATTTTACCGCCAACGCTCCGCACTGACGAGGTGATACTACCGACGCTGCTCGCTGAGCCCCTGTGCCACGATAATTTCTTGTGACCTGCGAAGCGGGTTTATTTTCACGCGTCGGCCACTTGGCTCCGTACCATTACATAATGCTGCTACCCTGCTGAATCCACGGTGCCACACAACCCCAATGCTTGGCTGCGCAGCTGTGCTAACGCGCCTAAGATGACGCCCCCACATCTTTCCTGAACGGATGATGAGCCCTTGCCTCCACCCGGTCCAAGTGCGGTCGGGCTACATCATCATCTATTTGTGTTTCATGACACTGCTGTCCTCATCACGGTCTTGGTATGCAGAGGCTGACCCCTCCACAACATGACCCCTACACATGCAATCTTCACATCTAATCCTTTGCCGCCTAATGCCAAGATAGCATGGGGATATTAGGCCTCCATTTCTTCGACTGCCCAAGTAGCGGCTGACTGCCCATCATACAAATTTGTTAATCATCGTATTTAGTGGCAGCTGAGCCCAGACCACATAGTAGATCTCTGGCTGAGGGAACCGGATGGGGAAAAAGAAGGCGGGTTGACGGAGAGTGTGAGGGCCACTGACCCGCTCCCGGGCCATGCACAACTAAGGAGTTGTGTGTCTGAAGTTCCCAACGACTCTTGGCTGGGCGTTGTCATGATGTCATCTGGTTGGAGTGGTATGACCTAGTCAAAACCAATCAAGAACATTGGTTGCTTGGTCAAGCACACAACGGGGCTTGTTGACAGCCGGCACGTTTGTGGCCTCACCCGAACAGTGGAGTGACCCCTGTGCGAACGTCCCCTTGGCTGTCTGTGCGACCTGGGCCCTGCGATATGTTTGTGCCTCTGCCAACTCGCAGGTGAAGAGCTCTGCCACCTCTCTGTTCTGGACATACTGTTTGTTCTAAATATGTAAATGTACCAATGTTTGATGAAGATCTGTGTAATATGATAAATAACACACCTGTATTAGACGCCTAAATGAATACCCCCAGTTACAATGCTTGGTAACACTTGGATAATAAAATTGACGCTCACACAAATGGGCAGGAAAGAATTCGTGACTTGTATGTGCGTTCAAAAACCTCTGTGTATTTTACTAATATAAAAGCAACAAACAGGCTTATTATCCTTCGGGATATGAATTTTGCTACAGAATTCTCTTCTGTGGCGGTGATGTTGAAAAACAAGTTTCTTTTACTGAGTACAACTGCAGAACAGCCAGAACACGTTAATTAAACCCATGGATGTAAATTTGCAGCAAAAGATTGAGCAAACGCCACAAACTACGAGCCTTTGCTAGGTGTTACAATGCGTGTTTTCTATGTTACACACCAAGAGAAAATAAAATTGTAATTAACCTTTGCTTGTGAATTGGGCTACAGGAAAAAAAAATTTTTTTGGCGGTAAAAAAGACGGTTTCTTTTAGTCACCAAACAGCAGAAAAACGTTAATTAACCCCTGAATGTAAATTGCGCCAAAAATTGAGCACCCAAAAAAATAAGTGGTTTTTTTGAAAAAAAACGCTTTTTTTTTTTTAAAATAAATAAAAACAGGAACTGGCTTAGATCCCCCTTGGATATTCAATTGTGCTGTGAGCGATAGCATTAAAATGTATATGCAGCTGCAGTGGACGCACACTGGATTCAATCCAAATCCCCAAAAAATAGAAAGAGAACTTTAAAGAGAAAGTTCTGAGACAGCTGAGACCCCCCACAAAAAATGCTGTATAAAAATCATTTCTTCAGCAACAATCAGCCCCCGGTGCACCCCCCTGTCGTACAGTGAGGCGGTATGACCCCCAGCGTCGCCCCCGGATTATTTGGGGCCGGTGCGTCACGGATCCCGCGGTCTCTGATTGGTTCATTCTGCCATGTCATGCATGCTTGCCCTTTTCTCCCGGGTTTGCTTTCCCCAGGCTGGGGATGGGCCCCCGGGGGGGGCCGGGGAATCCCCCGGTGGGCCCCCAAGCCGTTTTGGGCCCCGGAAGGAGTGCCGTCGCCCCCGGGGCCCCCCCGCGCTCCGGTCACTGGACCCGGGACCCGCGCCCCGAGCGCCAGAGACCAGCCGGGTGTTGGGGATAATGTCCCCGCCCCGGGGGGGCGCGCGGGGTGTCAGCGGGCCAGCGCCACTAGCGCTGCGCTCCGCTGATCTCCCGGAGGCTGAAGCATTAGGCCTTCAGCCTGCAGGCGACGGCCCCTTCCGAGTAGGCAGCCCCGGGGGGGTGAGTCATTCACCACCCCGCCTATGCGGGGGCGGGGGGCCCGGGGGGGGAGTCGGAGCGGCCGGGACTCCCCAGGAGCGGGGCCGGGCCAGGAAGTGGTGGTTTTTTTTTTTTGTTTTGTTTTTTTAACTACGGGGGGTCCGGGCTACAAGGGGGGGCCCTTGATACGGGGGCCCCCTGACTAAAAGGGGGGGCCCCCGGGCTAAAAGGGGGGGCTCTGACTAAGGGGGTCCTGACTAAAAGGGAGGCCCCTGGTACAAGGGGGGGCTTGACTCAGGGGGTCCCTGGCTACGGGGGGGCCCTCTATTTAAGGGGGGGCCCCGGGGGTACAAGGGGGGTCCCGGGGTAAATCCCATGGGGTCCTGGTACAAGGGGGGGCCTCTGGGGACTAAAGGGGGTCCCCGGGGCCCTCAAGGGGGGTTTTCCCTGGCTACGGGGGGAAAGGGGCCCCTGGCTACAAGGGGGGCCCCTACTAAAAGGGGGGCCCCTGACTACAGGGGTCCCTGGAAAAAGGGTGGGTCACTAAGGGGGTCCCCGGACACAAGGGGGTCCGGCTACAAGGGGGGGCTTGACTACGGGGGTCCCTGACTACAAGGGGGGTCCTGGCTACAGGGGGTCCCTGGCTAAAGGGGGGGGCTCTGACTAACAGGGGGGTCCGGTAAAAGGGGGGGCCCCTGTACATGGGGTCCCTGGTACAAGGGGGGGCTTTGTTACAGGGGGCCCCTGACTAAAGGGGGGTCCCTGGCTACAGGGGGTCCCGGGAAAAGGGGGGGCTCGGGGACTACAGGGGGTCCTGGCTACAAGGGGGGTCCCTGAACGGGGGGTCCCGGGCTAAAAGGTGGGGCTCTGACTCAGGGGGTCCCTGACTACAAGGGTGGGCCCTGACTAAAAGGGGGCCCCTGGCTCAGGGGGCCCCTGATACAAGGGGGCCCCCTGGCACAAGGGGGGTCCCTGGTCCCTAGGGGGCCCTGGCTTTCCCCCTACGGGGGCCGGTCCTACGGGGGCCCCTAATACAAGGGGGGCCCGGGTACAAGGGGGGTCCCTGGCTAAAAGGGGTCCCTGGTACAAAGAGGGTACGGGTACAAAAGGGGCCCCTGGCCTAAAAAAGGGGGGGGCCCTGATGAAAAAAGGGGCCTGACTAAAAAAGGGGGGCCCTGATCCCTCAGGGGTCCCTGGCTGTACAGGGGTCTCTGGCACCTACGGGGACCCCTGGCTACAAAAAGGGGTCCCTGGTAAAGGAGGGGGCCCGGCTACAAGAGGGGGGCCCGGGTACAAGGGGGGGGGCCTGGCTCAAAGGGGCCCCTGGCTAAAGGGGGGGCCTGATACAAAAGGGACCCTGGTAAAAAAGGGGGTCCTCCCTACTCAGGGGGCCCCTGTCCCTACAGGGGGCCCCCTGAACCTCAGGGGGCCCCTGATAAAAGGGGGACCCCGGGGACTAAAGGGGGCCCCTCCCAAAAGGGGGCCCCCGCTACGGGGGGGCCCCTGATAAAAAGGGGGGCCCCTGGCTACAAAAAGGGGGGCCCTGGTCAAAGAGGGCCCCCTGTACAAAAGGGCCTGAGTACAAAAAGGGGTTCCCCTGGCTACCTACGGGGGGGCCCCCTGATCCTAAGGGGGCCCCTGGCTACTAAAGGGGGTCCCTGGCCCCTAAGGGGGGTCCCGGGTACAGGGGGGGTCCCTGGCTACAAGGGGGGGCCCTGCTACAGGGGTCCTGGCTAAAAGGGGGCCCTGGCTCCCTACGGGGGGCCCCTGGCTAAAAAGGGGGCCCTGATAAAAGGGGGGGCCCTGGTACCAAAAGGGGGCCCTGGTACCTGGGGGGGGGGCCCTGACTAAAAGGGGCATGGCTTTTTCAGGGGTCCCCTGACTCCTACAGGGGGCTCCTGATACAAGGGGAACCCCTGACTAAAAGGGGGCCCCCTTTCCTAAAGGGGGCCCTGGCTAAAAGGGGGGGCCCCCTGACTTGGGGGGGCCCGGTCCTAAAAGGGGGCCTGGCTACAAAAGGGCCCTGACTAAAAAGGGGCTGAGTACAAAAGGGGCCCTGGCTCCTCGGGGGCCCCTGACTACTTACAGGGGCCCTGGCTCCCTAAGGGGGGCCCCCTGGCTAAAGGGGGCCCCCGGCTCAAGGGGGGGGCCCTGACTACGGGGGGGGGGGCCTGACTACAAAGGGGGCCCTGGCTACTACAGGGGGCCCTGGTAAAAAGGGGGCCCCCGATACAAGGGGGGGCCCTGGACCTAAAGGGGGGCCCTGGTCAAGGGGGCCCTGATCAAGGGGGCCCGGTTTCAAAAGGGGGCCCTGACTACAAGGGGGGGCCGGCTCCCTAAAGGGGCCCAATTTACCTACGGGAGGCCCTGTAAGGGGGCCCTGTCTACAAGGGGGGGCCCTGACAAACCTTTAAATACTAAAGGGGCCCCTGATCCCTAACAGTAGCTAAGGGGGGGGGGCCCCCCATATTCCTGCACACTCCTAAAGGAGACCCCTAACTCCCTGCAAACTACCTAAAGGAGGCTTAACGCCGTTCTCTTCGGAAGCCCTAACTGCCTGTATACACCTAAGGGGGCCCCAAATCCCCTGATATCCCAAAAGGGGTCCCTAACTACCTGTATCTCCCTAAAGGGGGTCCTAATACTGTTATACCAAAAAGGAGGCCCCCCAACTACTGTTTATACTCCCCTAAAGGAGACCCCTACCTGCTCCCCAAAATACCTAAAGGAGGCCTTAATCCCTGATTTTCTTCTGGGGCCCTAACCCCGTTTCCCAAGGGGGTCCCTAATGCTTGCACCCCTATTAAAGGGGCCCAAAATACCTCCCAGCTTACCAACGGGGAAAAAACCCCTACCTCAGATGGGGCCTTGCCCATTTTTAACTACCCGGTAAATAATTGAGGGGGCACAGCCATAGTTGTAGATTATTTCCGGGGGGTTGGCTTCCCCACCCCCCAACCTTGGATACTGGCCCCTTTAATTTATGGTTGTCCCGCTCTCCCACCCTGGGCGTTTTTAAAAGGGGGGAATGATAAAGAGGGGCTGGGAAAAATTTGGATTCTAAGAATTTGTGTGTAATTTCTGAGGGGATGAGTGTGGGCCGGGGGAAAAATTCATGGCGGTGTGGAAAGGATGAGAGGAAAAGGGGAAAAGACGACCATGAAAGAAGAGAAAAGACTCTCAGATAGGGTCTCCGGTGAGTCCCTGATTTCAGGGGTTATTTTTTTATATTGGACAGTGCTATTTCACTGTAATGGATGTAAGCCCCAAACTGGTGTCTGACCCCTATGTGGTCTCTTATGGCGGTGTTGTAGGTTTATCGGGGCGGTTTAATGCCAGGTACATTGGGGCCCTGATTGACCCTGTGTAGGGTTTACTTTTTTCTTTTTGCTGGTGTTTTTTTTGGAGGTGGTGGGTTTCGGGGGACCAAGGGAAAAGTGGAGGGGGTATTGTAGGGGTGGAGGGGGATTTGTATGTGGGTGGGGGGGATATTGTATGTGGGTGGAGGGGGATATTGTATGTAGGTGGGGGGGATATTGTATGTGGGTGGGGGGGATATTGTATGTGGGTGGAGGGGGATATTGTATGTGGGGGGAGGGGGGGGTAGTGGGTGGAGGGGGATGTGTATGTGGGTGGAGGGGGGATGTGTAGTGGGGGGGGGGTATTGTATGTGGGGGGAGGGGGGGTAGTGTTTTTGGGTGGAGGGAATATTGAAAATGGGTGGGGGGGATATTTTATGTGAGTGGGGGGGGATATTGTATGTGGGGTGGGGGGCTTTTTTTTGTGGGTGGGGAGGGGGATATTGTATGTGGTGGAGGGGGGTTTTGTATGTGGGTGGGGGGGGATATTTTTGTGGGGGGGGGGAGGGGGGGGAGGATATTGTATGTGGGTGGTGGGGGATTTTGTATGTGGGTGGAGGGGGATATTGTAGGGGTGGGGGGGGGGGGATATTGTATGTGGACGGGGGGGGGTTTTGTTGTGATGGAGGGGGTATTGTATGTGGGTGGAGGGGTATTGTATGTGGGGGGAGGGGGGGGGGTTAGTGTATGGGGTGGGGGGGGATAGTGTATGTGGGTGGAGGGGGATATTGTATGTGGGTGGAAGTGGATTTTGTATGTGGGAGGGGGGGGTAATGTGTAGGGGGGGGGAGTGGGATATTGTATGTGGGTGGAGGGGGATATTTTATGTGGGTGGCGGGGGATATTGTATGTGGGGGGAGGGGGGGTATTGTATGTGGGTGGAGGGGGATATTGTATGTGGATGGAGGGGGATATTTTATTTGGGTGGAGGGGGATATTTTATGTGGAGGGAGGGGATATTGTTGTGGGTGGAGGGGGTAGTGTATGTGGGTGGGGGGGGGGGATAGTGTATGTGGGTGGAGGGGGACGTTATGTGGGTGGAGGGGATTTTGTATTTGGGGGGGGGGGTTTGGGGGGCGGGGGATATTGTATGTGGGTGGAAGGGGGTATTGTATGTGGGTGGAGGGGGATATTGTATGTGGGGGGAGGTGGGTGATATATAATGTGGGTGGAGGGGGATATTGTATGGGGGTGGAGGGGGGGATATTCTATGGGGGTGGAGGGGGATATTGTATGTGGGTGGAGGGGGATAGTGTATGTGGGTGGGGGGGGAGGGGGGGGGGATATTGTATGTGGGTGGAAGGGGATATTGTATTGGGTGGGGGGGAAATTTTTTGGGGTGGAGGGGGGATTTTGGGGGGGGGTATTGTATGTGGGGGGAGGGGGAAGGGGGGTTTTAGGGGGGGAGGGGGTTTGAGGGGGAGGGGGGTATTGTATGTGGGGGGGATTTTTAGGGGGGGGAATATTGTATGGGGGGGGGTTTTTTGGGGTGGAGGGGGATTGTTTTTGTGGGGTGGAGGGGGTTATTGTTTTGTGGGTGGAGAGGGGGTATTGTATGTGGGTAAGGTTTTTTGGGGGTTATGGATAGGCTTCTTAGCCGGGTCATGATAGTTAGACTGACAAATGTGTGAGTACAGATATGTGCTCTCTTGTTTTTTTTTTACACAGTAAGTTTGTTTTGCACATGTTTTGTGGTAAAATGGCCGCGTTTTTTTCCGGAGGCCGGTAAAATTTTTTTATGTACGTAGGGTGGCCCCCAAATCAACTCCCCTTTTGGGCCCCCGACCCCCCAGTCCGACACTGGCTTTGCCCCATTTTAAAGCCCTGTGCTCGCAGCCTTTTTTTCATGAAAAGACACTTCGTTACCCGAAAATCCCCCAAACTTCGACATCGTTCAGAACCGAAGTTTTCCTGAAATTCTAAACGAATTCCACTTCGTTAGAATCAATTCACCCATCTCTAAATATATGTCCATTAAAAATAAATTTAGCACCGCAGCTAGTATATAACTACGGTTTTCCTTTCTATACTATTTTACACTAAATCATGTAGCGCATTAGCATGCAAAGATATTAGCAGCAAGGACAATGCAGCTGATTAGTTGCTTGGGTTTGCAAAAGGATAGTACTGTAACTCCATATTTAAATGCAGGTCATTTCTCATATATTCATTCACTTTTCCTCTCATTTCATATTGTTTTCTGTCAGGATGTTAGCAATTTTCAAATCTAAAACATTCTATTGATTGAGATTTGCTAATTCCTATTTGTAGAAAACTTTTTTCATTTTTTATTTAAATGATTTAAAAAAATACATTACTTAATTAAATGGTCGTTAAGTAATACTATTGTATTTTTACGTTTTCATTTATTTCCCCTTATTTAAGACCTGAATATGTTAACTGTGAAAAAGATGCTGCTTTGTGGGTCACCTTTTATTTAATAATAAATAGATTAGAAAAATGTAATAAAATATATTTCTAAAGACTTAAATAAATGTGTCAAACAGTCACATGTTATGCATATTGACTAATTGTGAGGCATTCCTAGAAGGTCTTCAATAAAAGTGGACTGATTAAGGTATGCACGGGATTGACTGCCCATGGATAGCAGCCAACAATCCTATTCAGGTACCCCTAAACTCAGTTCATTTTATCTTTTATTCAGTGTTCAAAGTGCAGGGGTAGCAGAGTTTAACTCCCCTTGGCTTTCGATCTTCTCTGCACATAAAGGTCATTGAAAAAGCTGAGGTAACATTCTGTCCTGTGATATCATGGTGCATTATCTGTCAAGTTAATCTTTGCTGCATCCGAAGTATTAAATGGTTGCCATCCGAGAAAAATGGCTCAAGTCCAAACAGCTCTCCGTTCTGAATCGTAGAGGTGGGTCTTAATCGGGAGCCCCTATCTATGGCACCTTTATGCCCTATTATGGCATATGGACAGGGTTGTCTTCATTAGATTTGTATTGTTCCTGTTGTTTCAGTATTATATAGTTGTGTATAAACAGATCCCACCCATTTCCCCTTTTGCTTTTTAGGGATATATTCAAGTTATATTTTCTGTAAACAATTAAATGATTGTTCTAATATAGTTGTGCATAAACATGAGGTCATAAATATTCTTTATCCTATACCATGACTGTAAAATGTCATTTAAACACTACAAACACCATAATTCTCATTGAAGTTGCCGATGGAACTTGTCAATAAACTACCCACCATCCTGAGTTGTAATATACAGAATAAGCATAGACAAAATATTGTCTATGGGCAGGCCTGCTCTATTTGAAGATCGATCTTGTGATACAGATGATGTAACTGTATTAATAAAGATGTACAATTTAATTTTAAATACTAGATAATGATTATTTTAATCAAAAGTTTCTTTTTCTTCTTCTGATTATTATTATTATTATTATTATTATTACTACTACTACTACTTGTTAATAATATTCCTTTTCTTACTGGGGATTTATTTGCTCTTGATTTTTAAATATCTTCTAGTCTGAAATCAGTTCTTCTAGTCTGAAATCATCCTTTTACTGATTTCCATGTTAGTTTGTGGTAGATAGCTATGTGGGAAAGAATTACCTAAAAGTAATATTATGTAAAGGGTTTTTCTCAGTATAGGCCGTCACAGGCATCTTGTGCTTTCTCTCTGGCAATGGCCAGTTCTCATGCCTGCAGAGCTGTCACCTCCCTCCACAAGTTCCCTGTAACCAGAACACCTGTATTGGTGTAAACAGCCTGAAATGATGAAAAAATTTGAGAAATGCAAACTGCAAACGGAGTGTATAGGGCTATGTTATATGGATGTGTTATATCTGGCAGCTAAAGAGACTGCATTAGGGATAAGCTAAGGCAGCCTCGCACAGCTCAGAGGGGAGTGAGAGGAAGACAATGAGAACACAGATGGCCAGCACATAACAGAGCTGAGACAGCCTGTTTCACACAGTTTAGAGGGGAGTGAGCACAGAGAGAACAAGACAGCCAATCACAGCACGGGGGCATGTCCAGACCAACGGGTTGAACTAAATACAGACAGCTAATCACATCAAAGGGGGTGTGTCGTGACACCAGGGTGCAGTTTTAGGTGTAGAACACACAGATTATCTAATAGTTGCTATGCTAAAGGATTTAGGTAATGTAAACCAGTTGCAGTGCTTATTTTTACTGTCCCCATCATTACAGATATGATCTGTGTAGTGAGAAACCCCTTTAATTCATTTTGATATATGTTTAGATGGCTTGGAGCTTCACTTTTGTGATACACATCTCCAAATCCTCTATTTCTCCTTACTAATTAATAGTTAAAGACTTTAATGGTATATTGCTAGGATTTGCAAATAAAGTGTGTTAGGTGCAGGTTGTACTCTGAACTCTCAAAGAAGACACTTTTCAGTTTCTTAATTTGCAAACATTTGGAAAAGCATGTATTATTTTCTTTACACTTCACAAATACCTGCTTAAACATGAGGAACAGTTCAAGGAATATGAATACTTTTGGAACCCACTGTAATATAAAACCAGTCATCACAGAACTGTGGACTTGTTATGTCCAAAAAGCAAAGTGATTGGTATGCGTTAATACTTAAATAACAGCTTGTCATAACCTTTGCCTGAATTATTCATTTTGCATTTGTATCTACCTGTTTTATTTTTCATTTTGCTGTTCTTCCATCTTTATGCCATTTGTATATTTCAGTCTTATCACCCTATACTTCCATACCTTGCATATGGTCTGCTTATATTAATCTGTGTACTATTGATGGTGTCACTTTTAGTGAAACATACAAACTGCTTTATGAACAAAACACAAGAAGGCAACTGAGAATTTTTCTGAATGACATGAAATCCATTTACATTCTCATTTTGCTTGAGCCAGCCGTTCTAAACAATTCCCATACATAATTATCAACTCTTCACAGATGCACTTCTGCAGGTTTATAAAATCTCAAAAAGAAAAAGACTTGCATAATTGATAGCACTGGGAGGCTAGTTAGTAATCTTTTCAGTTCATCCCCTTCAATATTTTATTCTTTTTCTGTATCTGAAGAAATAGTTTCCAGATTACAGATGATAGCTTTTGGATACTTTGCCAAGTGATGCTATCCCTCCAAATACTTTCAGCCTTTGCAATTACATATTATTGTCCTATTTAAAAGCTGGCGGAGTTTGATACTATGTTAATATTAGGAGCATGAAAAAGATATGTTTTGGCTCTTGAAACCATCTTACCAGCTGCATTCTCCATGGGTGTACTGTTCCGACCATATTGAGCTTGCTTTCAGTGAATACAGCAAAACTGCTCCGTGTGAAGTTACAAATAATTTTCCAAATGAGCAAGTAAAACAATATTTTTATATACCTTGTCAACAGATGCAGAAGATTTTGTTCAATGCTCTTGAATGAACAGAGAATTTTAAACATGTTTCTGTTTCATGCAATCACCCAGATTAGAAATCGGTACTTAACATGAAAAGAATCTAAAGCTTTACATTAGGGATTTTGACCCATGTTAGGAAGTTCTCTAAAGGGTATGTTCCCACGGCGTAATTTTGCTATGCATTTCGCCGGGTATTTGCGCTTTAATACATCCGAAATGCGCGCGACAATTACAGTAATTCATAGCTCTCATAGAGAAATATGAATTACGTCTGTCTCCACCGTATGTACTGTGCGCTCCGCTGATAATGCGAGTGAATGAGTCCGGTCGGGGGGTCCTCCCCCGTGCTTCAGAAGTACGCGCTGGACAGTATGCCGTGTGAACATACCCTAACAAGAACACAACTTTCTAATACTTCATGCCCCACCTGATTTTCCATCATACTCTGGACTTCATTTATGCATGGTTTACTCTTTTCTCTGAAGTCCATCATCATGTCCGCTTCTAATCAGATCCTATCTTAATTTTTAATTTCACCCTGCTTTCTTCTCTTTGTGCTGCTGCCAGTCACAGTGGCAGTGTTATTATACTTTCCTCTACATTTTGCTAAATAAGCCCTTAGATCTTCATTATATGCACAACATTTTTGATCATTCCACACAGCTAAACTGTAAGGCCTGGTTCACACGGCTTATAGTGGCATGTACTGTGTGCCCCGCTATATGCCTGCTGTTTTAGCCAGTGGGTTCTTCTAAAGCACTCTGTGTCGGCCCCCATTCACTCTCATTTTCCCTGGTGCATAAGCGCAGGAAGAAGTGACATGTCACTTCTTTCTCCCGTCGCGCTGTACACATCGAGGAAAATGGCAGGTAATCATAACTCTCAGTGAAAGTTTTGAATTACCGTAGTTGTGGGTCGTTCATTGGGGTATTGCAGTGTAATTACGCCCCCAAAATATGGCCTGCAAAAATGCAGTGTTTAGCAAGTTTAACTGTTTTCCATAACTCAACAGTACAAGGAAAAGAAAGTTGCAATACCTGTTACATGAGAATAATGTCTCCTTCACTTCTCCTGCATTCATAATTGTTCACTCAATCGTAAATCACTAAGAGAATGTATCTTGCACTGGAGACAGTTTCATAGAGTATTCAGGTTACCGCTGCCCATTAAAATCTATGGAGAGGAGAGTGGAGGGAATGAAAGTGAAAGAAGGAGACTATCGCACACACACAGATAGCAGTATGGAGGATATTACAGCTGTGTGTCTAGAACTAAAGTGAGATACAGCACTCACTGTACAGGAAGCACAGTCTCTGAGTGCATCTCTTACTCCTCCTCCACTTTTACTAGTCTTCTATAGGTAGCTCTAAGCTAAGCTCTCAGTGAGTCTCAACCGTCACTTCTGTAAGGTTATGTCTACACAACAACTGTAAAACGCCATTGGAAATCCGACGGTATTTTACAATTGCGGTACCGTGGTTTTTGGCGCGGATTTTGTGGTTGGTTTTCAGATTTCGTTCGCCCATTCATCATTGAACTCCATTAGAATCCAGGATAATATGGCGAATTAGATAACACGTTCTATAACCCAGCGGTTTTGAAATCAGACAAGAAAAAATCTGTGCCGTGTAGACTACAGCTCAGATTTTCTATTGAGGTCTATGGGGACTGGTTTCAGTCAGATTTGTGTGGATTCTAAATACTGAATCCGCTTAAAAATCCGAAAACAAACCAGTGTTGTGTAGCTTAAGGCCGTGTTCACACGGCTTATTCCCGACGGATTTGTGTGCTCACAAATCGGGCGTGAATAAGGGGCGGGACGGGGGAAGGGGGCGGAGCGCGGCGGGGGCGCCGCTTCCCGGCCCCATAGACACTGCATTATCTACGGCGCGTACGCGCCGTAAATAATGTGCATGTCACTTTCTCCCCCCGCGGCGGATTCGCCGAGCGGGGAAGAGCGACGGAATCCACTGATCACTATGAGAGCATTGGATTACCGTAATGACTCCGACAGATTGGCGCCGTACTGCAGCGCAAATCCGGCGCGCAGTACGGCGCCAATCCGCGGCAAATAAGCCGTGTGAACGAGGCCTAAGACTGATTCTGTTGGTGATTTCTAAATGTGGATAGATGCATGAGCGGAAAAAGGAGGCTGATAAGTGAAGAAGGAAGCATTTTTCTCTAATAGGATGTATTACATACAGTAGTTTATTTTTGCTTGTACTGTTGGTCTGTGGAGAGTTGTTTAATAATTGAAGTTACATGTTAATTATAGAAGTATAGGCATTTCATGTGCTACATCTTCATTATCTCAAGCTTCAAATTATAATAAAGTGTTTAAAAATAGACCTATTGACTAAGAGACCCCTCTTTTATCTCTGTATTATTACCTGAATTTAACAGTAGACACCTGTAGACAAGCAATAGAACTTCCAACACTATTGAATGCAATATCGTATTAGTTTACTAGCTCTTTAAAAAAGTATTACACATTTTATTGTATAAAAAGCTAATATTTAAACTCAAAGAATAAGGAAAATAAAGGTCACTCAAATTCATAACTCAAACTGCTGTGTCTTATGCTCAATAGAACATCATAAAACACTTATCACAAGGTGGCATTTTTAGTCCCCACTGTCTACTAATTGAAGTAAGTGAGATGTTGGAAAGTAGAAGGTTTGTAGCATTACAGGTGCTACTGGTTGATCCAGTCCTGGATAATTTTCAATGCAAAATATAGCGGGCCAAACAAGGTGCCATGGCAGCCTTCTAGATCATCCCATCCTCAATAATAAGATGTGTAATGGAAAATGAGTTATCATAAATTCCTTTTTATATATCAAATGGTATATTTATCCTTTACTTTTGGTCCAAGGGAAGTTCTGTTACTCAGATATTTATTTTTATGTGTTTGATTAATGTAATATTATCCCTATTTCCTGATTTGATTGATGCATTCTTTATTAATTTCAGATATGATAACATTAAAGCTTAAAGGTGTTGTCTCTCTATATTTATTGTTTTTTAATTATAAGATCTTTAAATATATAGCAGCTTTGAAATATTTTTTAATTACAAATGTCCTACTGATTTTGAGCTAGACCTTTTAGTAGTAATACATCAGCTTCTCAAGTTTCTATAGCAGCTGACCTGTTGATCCTTATCTTACTGGCTGTCAGGTCTGTATGACTCATCACCTTTGAAGACAGGTCAGAGCAGAGAGCCCCTCCAGCACAGAATGCTTCTGTAGTGGAGGGAGGGGGAGGGAGGACTCTGGCTTCTATGTTGGTGCTTCCTGGATTAACCCTGTGTGTGCCTGCTTCCTCCTGCTCTCTACACAGATAGATGTGACAGCAGTGACCCTGTATGTTACTATAATCATGATGTGTCTGTGGAGCTGTAACTATAATAATACTATACAGATCAGGGAGTCTTGTGAACAGTTCATGCTGTGCTGTACTAGTGACACATAGTAACACTTCCCAGCTGCTCTGTGTCTGTTCTGAGAGGTCTGTTTGATGCTGGAGATGTGGAGATATGTATGCTAAGCAGAGGGTATAGGAACACTTGCATCCCCTCTGTTCTGCTATTAGCAATCATAGACCTCTCCACACTCATAGATCAGCCCTAATACAACTGATCTAGATGCCTGCAGAAGATCTAGGCAGGCACACACAGGGTTAACTCTGGCAGCAATCCCCTGCCCCCCCCCCCCCTGCTGTATAGAAGTTACAGAGGAGAGCTGCCTGTGTGCTGAGGGGAGGGGGGAAGAGGGAGGAGAAGAGACAGAGAAGCTAGCACGCCCCTCAATTCAACTCCCAGCCACAGACAGAGGCTGAAAGCTTTTAATGAGACAACTCCTTTAACCATTTGACACGTGTTACAATTAACATTTCTGTGACATGTGTTTAACAGCATTTAACAAATTAAAGGAAAAGTCCCAGAATGCTTGATAAAGATTGAACTGCCTTGACCTGGGATTAGCTGTTCAAGCTGTTTAGATGGCATGCTTTAGAAGTGAGGTAAGCAAAGGCTGCCAGATCGAAAGCTTAAAAGTGACATTTAAAAGAAGACAATTTGCATTTTATCTAAATATTTTCTTCATATATTGCTCTAAACATAAGCCTAACATTTATACCTACTTTTTTTTATGTGGTATTTGTTTCTATTTTTATAATTTCACCTATATAATAAATAAATATATACTTCCATCTAAAATTTTTGTAGACTGATCTGACTATTCCTATTTTAGATTATAACCTGGTTAATTTAAGCGACACAGCCTAGTACTTTGAATTTTTAAGGCCTCAGGAACAGAAAGAAGTCTCTTTACTTGTGCTGCATTTTAAAACTACATCACTTAACAAAAATTTTTATAAAAAACATCCATATTTAAAAAGAGTGTTTTGGTGCTGGAAGTTTTTTTTAGAATAGTCATATATGCATACCTCACAACTTTTTAAATGGTGAAAGAGGGACATTTATGAGAGGAATATATATATTTATTTTATGTATACCTGAACACTTATTTAGTCTCTCTTTACAAATTAGCAGAAAATAATTTAAATACAGACATTTTTATAGCCTAAATTGCAACAATTTATTAAATAATATACAGATTATACCCTAATATGCATTTAAGGGACCAGAAAAAGTCTTCATAATTAGTTTAATGATGCAAGGGACACTTATGATATGTGTATGTCAATGATATGAATGCACGAGGAACAGCATGCTGCAATTAAGACATGTTTTACACTACTATTTAAGGAGAACCTTTATGCTACCCTATCAGAGAGCAAGATATGATAGCAGGATTTTAATGGTCTATTTCTCAGCAATCCTGTTTCAAATCATGTAAACCTATATATCACCGAGCTCAGCTTGTCTACCTGTGTCATACCCTGCTCTCAGATAGTATCCTATCTGAGAGCAGGGTTTGACACAGGTAGACAAGCTGAGCTGTGGCAAAAGCCACACGACAGGTTTACTTTAAAGATTTTGTTTAGATTTTTGTCTTTTCATTTTTTTTTTAAAGTAAGAATAGTGAACCAGTTATTTGGGAACCCTATTTGAGCATCTTACAGCCAGAAAAGTGCTATAGGCTGGAGTCAGATGATCTGGTAACTGCATGCATAATCCACCCACAAAAAAGCATAAAAAACTAGGGCAAACCGATTTAAAATGCTTCCCATTGATTTTTAAAGGAAAAAAGCACAATGAATGTATAATCTCTAGGACCAGATAAGACATAACTTTTATTATATATGGTAGATATAAAGGTAAAACCCAGACAAAAACAAAACATAAAATTCCCTAACAAAAAAGCCCTACAAAAAACCCTACAAGCTCTAATGGCTACCTATCCAAAATATGGGGAAACCGTTCAGTTTTCAAATGAAGGGATGTAAGTTCAATATGCTACCGTAACTTCATGATTAGTTTGGTAATTGTGTTCACATGTATTTGGTTGTTCCCTGATGAACCCCGAGATAGGGGAGAAACGCGTCGGAATGGCTGAACATAGGAATGGTTGAACATAAAAACCAGGATATGCATCTTTTTAGGTATACACTCTGATAGTTTTTGAGGGTCAGTTGTGTTTAACCTTTTCCTGATCTAGATTTGTTTGTACTGGTAAATATTGGATATATCTGGATATGGGAATGTAGTATATTTGAGAATATCTATATACTGGATTTATCTGTCTATAAGGACATTTTTGATGACTTAGTTTATACTTGCCATACTTTGCTTGAATAATAATATTCACTATATCTTCTCTGAGTTAAGTATGTCCTTAATAGATTTTCTAGGGCTCATTATGGTCATTTAGTTTAGGTGGTACCCTTATTGGGGCAGGTCCCCCATATTTTGGATAGGTAGCCTTTAGGGTTTGTAGGGGTTTTTTTGTTAGGGAATTTTGTGGGGGTTTTTTGTCTGGGTTTTACATTTATAGCTATATAATAAAAGTTATGTCTTATCTGGTCCTAGGGATTCTACATTCATAGTGGATTTTTCTTTATGCAGTTGTATCACCAGGCATTTGTGCATCCTTTGGGGTAGCCCTTACATAGTTATTTTTCTCAGGGTATATATATTTTTTTTGGTCCATTGATTTTTAATGTAAAATCAACATCGACATGTAAATTTCTGCGCTGATATTGTTAAGTATAGGTGGTAGAAAATCTTACAAGCGCTGACTTTCCGACAAGAATATGGCGCTGATTTGCTGCTCAAAACGTCAGTGTCATGATCTGTCATGTAAACAGCGTGTACTATGTTGTCAACAGCATCGCCATTACCTTGTATTGCAATGTCACCAACGTCATATATTGAATATCATCAGTGTCGTAAAATAAATATATATTGCTATATGCTTTTAGTGCTTCAAACAAAAAGTAATCCAGAAAGATAAAAATTAAACTAGTAAATTTATTAAAAGAAGTGTAAAAATCTCGTTTACATTACAAAAACAAATTGATAAAAGAAGATGAGTCTAAGAAGTCATATAAATAGCATTTTAAATCAGTACTCATTCAAAGAACAGCATTCCTGACATCTGTTGCGTGACTTCTCACTAATGAAAATACCCTGCACACAAATGCTAGCATGTCATTGTAGCTCTCAACACTTGTCCTGTTTACAGTAGTCATTGTTATGTACAGTAAGAGCCCATGCGTTATATAATGACATTCAGTGCTTTGCTCTTTACTCTGTTTATTTTCTCCTAAACATTGATAGCACATTAAAATGTACAGACGCCTGCAATCATCCTGCCTTCTCTGGACAACCATTTCAACTTGTCCTGAAAAGTGGAATCACCAACTGTCAGTAAAATCACAGACCTGCTTGTACAGGTTATTGTGACTGTAATTATCAGTTGTTAATGATCAGTTTATAGTTCGTAGTAAATGCTGCTTAGTGTTTTATATTACAGTTCAGAACTATAGACATATATCACTTTCATTTTATTATTTAGATTTGGTTTTCCAATGTATCCCATAAAAGAATTTTATTGTGATTTTTTTGGGGCCAACGTGTGGAGAGAAAAGGAGAGGTAACATGCACAAATCAACCGTATTACTAAAGTGAATACCACTGATGATCTTGATGCAATGACACCTGTCATGGGGTGTGATATGTTAGAAAAATGGATAAGCACAAGGAACTGTATAACTTTCAGCTCAGAGCCTAATTGTGGAGGCAAGACTACTGGGTTGGATTGCCTCTAAAACAGCAGATTTCATGGAGTTTTCCGATTATTATCTACTAAGTGATGTGTGTGTGTGAAGCAAAAACTAGGCTGATCCTACAGAAGTACTGATTTCACACAGATTGCAAAAAAGCTAATGCTGGCTATAATACAAGGGCTTCAGGACACATAACTTGTGCCATTGCTGACCTCTGCAATGGTTATGTAGAAATCAGAACTAGGACTTGGGACAATAAAAGGGGTGGCCTAGCCTAATCACATTGTTTTATACATTATGTGGTTGGTCAGTTGTATATGTTTCACTTACTTGGGGAGGAGACAGCATTAGTATGCGCTATGAGAGGCAGGCAAGCCAGCAGAGGCACTATGATTCCCTCAGAATTGTTCTACTGGAAACTGGAAAACCTTTGGTTCTGGCATGTGCATGTTAGTTGACACATGCTTTCTGCCTAAATACTGTTGTAGACCAAGTACATTTGTTATGCCAGCGATATTCACTAATAGCAGGAGTCTTTTTTCAGCTGAATAATGCACCCTGCCACCTTGCATAAATGATGTGATGTTCTGGAAAACATTTTACCACATAGCACCAAATACCACCGCCAGCACAAATATAGAAAACTTTTATTAGAGCCAAAATATTAAAAAACAAATAAGACCCAGCACCTAAAATGCCAGACAAGGGAAAACAGTGGTAACAGAGACAACTTATGGGGATATAAATATCTTTAAGGCAAATGCTGATTATATTAATATAGGCTAACAACAATATAAATACTTGTATTTTTTATAAATGACAGGACAAAAGTCTAAATTTAATAGCAGTAACAATAGTGAATGATAAAACTAAAGTATAGCGTAAATGTTAACACCAAGTGTGAGTAACACATTTATATTACATGCATATATCATAAAGTCTCAACATGTCCTAAATGACATCTATACAAACAAGTGACATAAATAGTACAATGAAGTAGTATAGATGTTCATTACCCCATATAACAACTGTCACAGCCACTGGGTGAAAAACAGTTCCAACGCGCTTTTCACGTAGGCTTCCTTTGGGTCCCTCTGTATAAGTTTTCTATATTTATGCTTGCGATGATACTTGGTACTATGTGGTAAATTATTTTGATGTAGTTTGTGCAGGTGCATAATAGATCTAAAATTGTTGAAGTTCTGGGAAACAAGTCTGACCTCACATTCGAACATACAGAAAGTAAATGATCTTCTGCATAGTCTTGGTGGACATCTTAGGAGGTCTTGTCGAGTCTATACCTTGATGGATCAGAGCTATTTTGGCAGCACAAGTATTAGCAGTTTTAATGTTATGGTGTTTTGGCGTATACTATATTATACAGCAGTAATTTATAATCTTTATTAACTATAAATTTTTTCCTAAGAAAAATGAGTAGTAGCTTTGTTTTTATAAAGTACAGTACATTCCAGACAATTTTGATACATATTTGCATAGTGCAGTAACTGAGACAATGTGATTTCCTCTTGTTGGCCCTTTAATAGACAAAACACAATATATAAATTTAAGGCCTGTGCTTAAAAGTGTTTTGACACGAAGTAAAATTGATGTGGGAAACTTGCAAATTAAATAATAAACATTTTCACCATTCATTATTAAAAATTCTGTACCGTTTTTCTATTGGCTGCTTCCTTTGTAATCCATAGTGTACAGCTCATCTCCAGGGGATACCACCAGTGACGAGACCTCCTCAGTCCTGGCTGCACATGCTAAGATATCACCTCTCCACTCAGGCAGCTACTGTCAGTCTGTTCCCTGCCTATTAATCACAGACACTAACTCACTGCTGAGCAAGTGTTCAATCCCAGGAGCTGTCATTTTACTCCTGTCCTCTGTATGCCTTAGTAATTACAGTAGTCAAACAGGCATCCCACAGGGATTTGAACCTAGATGAAAGGCAGAAGTGCTGACCTCTCAGCTACATTGTAGCTTCTCATAGCTCTTTACAGAAACAGATCTTTGTTTGATTAGAGTGAGCACACTGTAAGGAAAGACATGGTGATGTCAGCATGCGGCGATGCAGTTCAAACAAATCATACACGCTCCCTTTTGAGCACACTGAAAGCTGAAGCTGGATTAAACAGGCATGAAATACCTTTGCCTTCAACTCCTTTAAACAGAACAGTGAAGTTTTGTAGCCCTACTTGATTTTAACAGTTCCAGTTTTAAATTGCATTCAGCTGCTTTATTTTACAGCTGTAGCTACATACCTAACCTCTTAATATTTACCCAATATTTTTTGAAGGAGGGCTATAAAGTGCTTCTGATTTAAAGCTCCTGCTGTCCAGCAGGAGTGGGTCAGTTACCTTGGTGTTGCGGACAGCTCCGGAACCTTGGGAAGAGCTAAAAGTAGTTTAGAGCTGCTTCTGGGTTTTCTTTTGAGCTTTACATAGTACTCTGTGAGCACTGTATAGTAAATTGAGAAGCACTGCAATCATCTAATTGCTGATGACCTAGCTTCCTCTAGTGGGGCATAGCCTCTGGGTCGTAGGCAATGTTCACACGGCTTATTGCCGACGTAATTGTGGGGACGGATTTCGCCCCGTAATTATGCCGGCAGCAGTGCAGGGGGGACGGGACGGGCGCCGGCAGCTCGCCGGCCCCATAGACACTCATTATTCACGGCGCGTACACGCCGTAAATAATGTGCATGTCACTTTCTCCCCCCTCGGCGTATTCGCCGAGCGGGGAGGAGAGATGGGATCCATAGTTCTCTATGAGAACTGTGGATTACCGTAGTTACTGGGACGGATTGGAGCCGTACTGCAGCGCAAATACGATGCGCAGTACGGCTAAAATCAGTCCCGGAATAAGCCGTGTGAACGAGGCCTTAGGAGAGCCAAATTATCTCTGCCAGTGAATAATGTCATGCTCCTATGGACAATCCAGTTACATATTAAAACTTCAAAATGAAAAAAAGTGTGACTTTCCCCCATAGGTCTATTATGACCTCTTGAGGGACATATTATTTAACAAAAATATATACATACATAAGTAAAAAAAAAAAAAATCATTTCTCACACTCAGTATAGCCCTAGCTAGCTCTTCATATTTTAGAGCATTTAAAGAATATAGTCCAAAATTGTAAACACTAGTTGTGATAAATATTGTTAATAACAAAATGTATTGATTAGATCTTGACTTTTTTCATAAACAGTATAGTGTAGGTATGTCAACTTTCATAGTGGCTGCACTACAAATATATAATATACAAGAGGATTCTTTAACTGTTGACAGACTACACGCCACTGTCTTTAGCAGTCTACAATGTTCTGCACAGAAAAAGTAAGACATTTGAGTTATCCTTCAGTTCTTCAAGTTATTGCATGTGGCTAAAAGGAAAAATATATAGTGTAAAATGTGTTGCTATTGATGTAATTAACTAATATTTGTCACAGCCCGTGCCACAGTCCATGACCCAGTCTATGGACACACGCGTGCCACGATTCCCCGGAATGTTACTCATTTCTCCTATGCTCCCCGTCGGCATCCGATCTCCTCTTCTGAACTCTCCTTGGCAGTGTGGCTATGTGTTTGTGGCCGTCCACTAGGGGGCACACATGCAACACCCAACTTTCCTGGAGCCAATGACATTTAGCCAGAGGCTTTATCTGGACAACCCCTCCTTGCCTCCTTGATAGTTTGTTGGTTTTCCTGACCTGTGTTTGTGCTGTATTCCATGCTAATCATGTTATTTGGTTTTGCCCCTTGGTTTATGTTTACAGACTATTCTCTGCCTCCCACCTGCCCTGATCTCTGTGCCTGTGACCCGGTTACATCTCTGTCTCCCGCCTGCCCTGACCTTATTGTCTAGGACCAAATGACATCTCTGACTGTACTCTGTGTACTTCATTAGCACATCGGCTGTCACTGCAAACGGCCATGTCAGGAGTTACGACCTGGGAGCTCCTTGCAGCCAAGTCCATCCTGTCTTGCAGCAGGCTTTGGTGCGGCATCTCTGCCCGTGACAATATTTTTTATACGTTTTTAAAGATGCTCCAAAGATGAAGCTTCATATATAAGCTCAGCATGGTGTGCTCAGTGATTCTAATAGCAACATGTGTATCGTTTTCCCTATTGTATTATGTTAAGACAGTAAAAGCAAGTTAGGGTCAGTAAAGTTAAACAGTAAAGAATAACCTGGGGAAAGTAGTGACTTTTGGTTCACAACATTGGTTAAGGCATTTCTATATAAATTCAAATATGTTTTACCCAAGTCAGGACTGCTGTACTATTACTACTGTTAAGAAAGTTGTGTGATGTTCTTACAACATTTTGTTCCAGGCAAAAAGTTTCCTTCTTTTTTGCATTTTATGACCTGGAAAAATGGAAATAGACAGCACAATGAAAAATTGAGTTGGATGTGCTTTTTGCAGATACAAAAATTGTTACATAACCTGTATTAACAATAGTATAGCTCTGCTGGAATACACTGAGGGAAAATATTATTCACGTTGTTAGTATCATGTTGTTGCTCAATAATCCTGTATTTTTAGATTTCTAATTGAATCTAAAGTTCCTCATTGTTCACTTCTTTCGATTTGTGACTTGTTTCTGTAAATAAAAAACTGAACATCACAATGTGAATTTTACCTGCAGTGTTTCCAGTTATCACCCCATGTGTTTTTTACTTTTATTGTTTTTTTGTGTTTTCTAGAAGTCTAACAAGACTTTTAGAAATAAAGTAAAAAAATACACAATGGATTACAGGATCAGCCATGTGAAGAGGATTTTACAAATCTAGGGCGACATGTATGATTTTTGGTGCTTAGACGCCAATTTTTTTGCGCATTATAATAGTATAGAATGCGCCTGATTTATGAACCCAGTCTACAGCGGGTCATAAATCAGGTGCCTTCTAGTGCAAAACTGACACTTCTGACTCAGGTAAACCACTTTGAAAGTGGTTTACATGTTCCAGCAGTAATGCGCCTGGGAATGCCGTACTAGAGTAATAAATCTGTTTGCCTCCTTCCTGATTTCTTAATCTTTTGGATGTTTGTCACACTTAAATGTTTCAGATGACCAAACAAATGTAATTATTAGACAATCATAACACAAGTAAACAGCAATGCATTTTTCTCAAATGAAGATCTTTATTATTAATGAAGAAAGTAATTGAAACCTACAGGGGACTGTTTGAAAAAGTAATTGTCCCCTCCCATCTCCCTTAAAACATAAGTTAAGCGTGTTTTCTCACATCTTTGGGAAGCTGAGATCAATTTCCCTAGTCTCACCTATGCCTTACTGCCACACCTGTTCTCAAGCAAGAAAGCACTTAAATAGGACCAGCCTGACAAACTGTAGTAGACCAATAGATTGTCAGGAGCTCGACATCAGGGGAAGATCCAAAGACATTCAGAAACAAATGAGAAACAAAGTCATTGAGAAAAGGTTATAAAGCCATCTCTAAAGCTTTGGTACTCGAGAGAACCACAGATGCAGAAAACATGGAACTGTGGGGAATCTTCGCAGGAATTTCCGGCCATCCAAAATTACCCCTAGAGCGCAGCGACGACTCATCCAAGAGGTCACAAAACACACCACAACAACATCCAAAGAACTGCTTCAGTTAAGGTCAGTGTTCATGACTCGACTATAAGAAAGAGACTTAGAAAAATGGCCTGCATGGCAGAGTTCCAAGACGAAAACCACTGCTGAGTTTTGCCAAAAAACATCTTGATGAGCACCAAGACTTTTGGGTGAAGATTCTGTGGACTGACGAGACAAAGTTTGAACTTTTTAGAAGATATAAGTCCCATTACATCTGGCATAGAAACAACACAGCATTTCAGAACATCATACCACAGTAAAACATGGTGGTGGTAGTGTGATGGTCGGGGGCTGTTTTGCTGCTTCCGAACCTGAAAGACTTGCTGTGATAAATGGAACCATGAAATCTGCTGTCTACCAACAAATCCTGAAGGAGAATGTCAGGTCATCTGTTTACGACCTCAAGCTGAAGCGCACTTGGGTAATGCAGCTTGACAATGAACCAAAACACATCAGAAAGTCCACCTCTGAATGGCTTAAGAAATACAAATTGAAGACTTTTAAGTAGACAAGTCAAAGTCCTTAATCCAATTGATATGCTGTGGCATTAACTTAAAAAAGTGGTTCATGCTCGGAAAACCCTCCAATGTGGGTGAATTTCTGCAAAGATGAGTGGGCCAAAATTCCTCCAGAGCGTTGGAGAAGACTCATTGGCAGTTATTGCAAAAGCTTGATTGCAGTTGTTGCTGCTAAGGGTGGACAACCAGTTATTAGGTTTAGGGGTCACACAGTGCCCTGTAGGTTTTGATTACTTTTTCTCTTAAAATAAAGACTTTTATTTAAAAACTGCATTTTGTGATTACTTGTGTTATGTTTGTCTAATATTTAAATTTGTTTGGTGATCTAAAACATTTAAGTGTGACAAACACCCGAATGATTAAGAAATCAGGAATGGGGCAAATACTTTTTCACACCACTTTATATATACAGACAGCATTTTTCATACCTTATATACTCGCCAAGCCAGCTCACGACACGTAACTTCCTTTATGAGCTGAGTGCTGCTTATGTGTACATCAGGAGTACTTCTGATGTATACCTCAGACAAATGGCTTGCAAGTAACACTGTCATCGGTATCAGTGCTTCAAAGAAGAACAATGCTTTCCATTTTCACTGCTGTGGTGTCAACACATTTGTATAATGAGCAAGAATGTGTGCATCTATCTATGATGTAAATGCGCTTACATGTGTATGCCTGTTTGTATTATAGAAGATTCAATGCTGGTAAAATTAATTTGATTAAATTGGACTGATGATGCATGATTTTAACTTACTAAACTGGGATATATTAAGTCCTGGATCCAGAGCATCATGGACTGTAAATTCAGCTCTGCCACTCTTGCATTCTCCTCTGTTCAGTCTCTCATAAATCTATAAGTCAATCAGTACTGGAAAGGAGATGTCTTCTGCTTCACTGAGAAATCAGCTTACAGCTGCCCATTGAGTCGATGGAGAGGGGAGTTGAAAGCGTAGAAGACGCAGAGAAATTTAGAGACACACAAAATTGATGCTGGCTGTATAGTAAGTGTTTTTTCTCACCTCAGTGCTTAACTTATGGCTGCACTGCTCATTAGTACTGCCAAATGTCCATGCCGCTGTTTTTGGTGAATGTGAAAGTCTTTTACTTTCAGCTTCCCGTCCACTCTCCCTACAATTCTATAGGCATCTCTAACTTGATCTTGCAGTGAAGCTAAAGCACATATTATCTGTATACTATGGATTCTCTTAGTGATTGACTGAGTAAACCGATAAGAATGCAGGGGAAGGATGCTAATAAGTAAAGAAGGAATTTTTCTCCAAGGAGATATAAAACAAGTGCTTTTTATTTTCACTTGGGCTGTTGATATAGGAAAAATAGTTTTAACATTGGAGTTTTGCTTTGAGTCAAATGTGAAGTTCTGCTTTAAGCCTTCAATAGTCTTTTAGCCTAAATGGAAGTGTTTAAAAATGAAACATGTTCTTTCGTGTTGCAAATAGATATCTAATTGATAATAAAAATATCAGATTTGCTCACTTTATGAATTGAAAGGGCATAATCACGTTTTTGCTGTCACAACAAAAATACTGGTAATGAGATTATTTAACATTTGTGCTTTATAAAACTGTTCAGAAATAAGGTGTTTCTGTAAGTTTACCAAGAAAGATATTGTATTCTCATTTACAAATGTTTTACTTGTAGATAAAATGGCTCATCTTGGTATCCAGGCTGTTTAGCTCACAGAGGATTGTCTAGACTGGACACAATTGTAGCAAATGCTCAACTATGAGACATGTTGGGGCAGGTTTTTGGCCTCTGAATATAAACAATAAATGTTGCAGATCTCAAAAATAGCAAGGAATTAAAGATTAAACATTGTTTAGATTTCTTTTGCATGCAATTTGAAGAAAAAGCCTTAGATATGCTACATTAGAGGCTCTTTAAACCATATTTTTTCTATGTAACACTAAGATACATTTAAGAGTAGAAATGTAGGCCATGGTAAATGTATACAAACGTATGCACTTCTATGTTTGTCACTGTTATTTAAAATGTAAATATGGCATACATTTGGAGATGATTACTTCTGTGAATGTACTTAAAAAAACTTACATTTAAAAAATTTTCATACATGATGTAAATAATTTTTTCAAAGTATGTATTAGATGTATGTAAATGTATACATTTATATTTGCATATGTCATTCATAGACTTTAAAAAAAATATTAAAAATAGATGCATGAAAAATTTTTTTTTTTTTTTTGCAGGACACAATAGTATCTGTGTGCATCTGAAAACCAATATGCAAATGCAAGCTATGTAAAATGGAGTTTGCACTTTTGACTATACATGTCAACTATTGTATTCAATGAATACGCCGGACTAAGCGTTTGGATACTGTTTTGTACTAACTTAACGTATACGTTTAACGTATAGACAAAACGCTGTCTGGACCCAGCCTTAATAATATAGAGATCAGCAGGTTTGTTAGGGTTAATCTGCATACATGCTTGGTTAACATTATCACTAAAAGTGTTACAGACAACCATCATCCGCATTACTAAAATTGTAAGTGAAGTATGGGTCTTTCCAGCACATGGCACATTGCCCAGAATACTGTAACAAAACATTTAACAATATTAAACGTGACAGAACTCTCCGACAGTTACTATAGAAACCACAACCAGGAAAAGGGGAGCACAAAATGTGCAATGTACAGAGACCGGAAATCATAAATAGCTAATTAAATAAAGCAAATCACAAAAACGAACTCACACATTCCCAATTTTTTTATTTTTTATTTATAAGCTGGATGAGTAGAATTATAGATTTAATTAGCTAATACCCAAAAAGGGAAATATAAAATATTAATAGTGAGACTGCAGATAGAAAAAAAAAAGATTCAGAAAATGGAACTTTTCTTCAGACATCATTTTATTTAATTAGACCTTTGTTGCTTTCAGTACATTACATGTATGATGAATAGTCAAATAACAAAATCCAGTGCTGTGGATGTTCAGCTGCAAGTTTGATTGCAGCTACATTTACCAAGATCATTGCTTGAGGGCAATATTATAACATTTTGGAGATTTAGGGCATTATGGTTGAGTGCTGTTTGTACACAGTGAACCTCCACCCTTTTAGCCAAATACAGTAGGTAATTTACATTTTTATCTGCTTTCCATTATCAACGCCTT
The DNA here is from genome assembly GCA_025379985.1 of Phyllomedusa bahiana. Classification (NCBI taxonomy): domain Eukaryota; kingdom Metazoa; phylum Chordata; class Amphibia; order Anura; family Hylidae; genus Phyllomedusa; species Phyllomedusa bahiana. The sequence continues at coordinate 46,094 of JAODAL010014226.1, forward strand.
CCCCATCAGTCTATTAAAAATCCCTTGGCAATCAGCTGTTATTGCTGATGGAAAGCATTCACTGGCCATCCACTTCCTGTACAGCGGCCACTGTAGTATCAAAAATTATTCTACAAGGAAAAACAACTTCTATTCCCATTGGGAAAACCCAATAGAGTAAAGAGGGAGAGAGCAGGCTCCCAGCTCCCAACAATCAAAAATGTGAAAAAGAGTGCTGTGTTATTTAATTTATACTATAAGTAAGAGTCAAGCTTTAGCTTTTTCACATTTTTTATTTTTTGGGAGCTGGGCTTCTGCTCTCTCCCTCTTTTCTCTATTGGGTTTTTTACCTATGGATTTGTTTTTACCTAGGAACAATTTCCAATATAGAGTATCTGAAGCCATGTGCACACCACAGGATATGCATTTATTAAGGTGAGCTGGATTCGTACCTTTTTTTTCTTTTAGTTTTTGCATAATTACTTCTGTAAACCAAGAGTAAAAGTACAATAGAATAAACTGAGTGTCTGTGGTGTGTCTGGGTTATTGAGTTTTCTCCTGCTTGGTTCACCAGGATTCCACAAAAATTTTTTATACCCAGGACAGTAATGAATTTTTTCATATATTGCAAAAATTCTCTGTATACATGTTTCCATAATTATTCCAAAACAGATCATTTTCCTTTCTGTCAAGGCATATTAAAAACCTGCAGGACGCTCATTCCTCAGGTGCATGCTTTACATTCCATACGTGAAGCTGCACAGGTGTGTATAAACTTTTTTCTGGAATACTGGGTAAATGTAGTATTACATGGAGGATGATTGGGTAGAGTGATAACCTTCCATAATTAGCAGTCTATGTCTCGGGTAGGGGTCAACAACACAAGACTTTCCTTTATGATTTCTATATTAACCTGATCGGGCTTGTTATGAAACCACCCTTAAAGGAAACCTGTGGTTTATGCTGCCCTATCTGAGAACAGGATGTGATAGAAGAGAAGCTGAGCTCTGTGATTTATAGAGTTATATGATTTGGAGCTGGATTCCTGAGTAAAAAGCCGAGAAAATACTGACTGGACTCCTTAAGAAACAATTAGGTCCTGCTAACCCTGTCCACATACAGAAATTGACAGCTTGCTCTGTACACAAACTAATGCAGGGAAAGCTGTCAATCACTGTATCTGGGTGTGGTAAGCAGGACTTAACCGTTTCTTAAAGACTTCAGTCAGTTTTTTTCACGCTTTTTGCTTAGAAATCCTGCTTCAAATCATATAAACTTATATATCACAGAGCTCAGCTTCTTTCCTATCACATACTGTACTCAGATATGGGAGCAAAGTCCACACTGACTGGTGCCCGTTAACATCTGAAGGTCCTGCCTGGTTTGACACTTGAAGTGGTGTTCCCTACTCAGTCATTTTTGGCAGACCTCTGTTTAACCAACCTCTATATTGAGAATGAGGGAACCCTGACCCACATTTTGAGGTAACTTCTATAAGTCAGTCAAGCAGAGAATAAAGAGAGATGTGGCCACACTTGTATATGGCTGCCTCTATTCACATTTCACATATTCACAACGGAAACGGTTGATGAGCATAAGTCTCAAATAAGCATAGAAACGTTTCAGAAGCACACTACAAATGGTAAGAGAAAGTCAATGAACATACGCAATACATGCATAAAATGCATTTCTGCTACTTTTTGGATAAATTTAAATTTGAGGTTCTCCGCGCACATTTTGTGAGGATCCATCCACCAACAACAAGGTGCCCTCAGTTCAGGCGGGGACCTACACTGTAGTATTCTCACCATGCTTGTTGCCTTATCAGGTCTCCATACTTTTAGGGCATGAAGGTCCCAGCTACACTGCTCTGATGAAAAAAACACTTTGGGCCACATGTATGAAAACTATCTATGTCGAAGACTCACTTTCTTGCCCATAGCAACCAATCAGAGCACCTGTTTCATTTCATATAGCGCTCTGGAAAAATGAGAGGGGCACTCTGATTGGTTGCTATGGGCAAAAATGTGAGTTTTAGACCTAGACCATTTTCATATATGTGGCTGTTTGTGTGTATGGGTGGAGTGCATGACCATGTAAGAAAAACAAAAATAATTATCACATCCAAAAAGTAGAGGTTCTGATCATTTTTTGTTTTTTTCAGATGATTCCCAAATAAGGTACCAACATCTGGATTTGCCATTAATTTATGCATTAGGAATACACTGCTAAGGACCTAGCAGTTTTATTTTTTATATCATCATATTCTGAGGTCCACAACAATTTTTACTTCAATGTCAGCTATAAGAGTTCTTGTTTTTGTGTAGTACAGGTTGTAGTTTTTATTGGTACTATTTTGTGGTGGATGTTATTTAACAAAGTTAGTACTTTTATGTGTAAGAAATAATAAAACTATTCCATAATGTGTTTTTTTGAACATGTTTCCACTATTTGTTGTGCAGTAAAAAAATCCTAATTTAGTTAAAAAAATTTTATTTTAAGGTATTTTTTTTACATATTACATTTTTTGTTAGGGAAAAAAAAACAGACATCCATCCGTTCGCCTCGTGCTAAAGTGTTGATCCGGGGAAACAAAACCCCCTGGGGTGAAGCCAATTGTCCTCATTTTAAAGAAAAAATTTTCCTTCTGACTCCCAAACGGGAAACAAATAAATCCCCCGGATCAAGCCCCTTTTCCAGAATCCTAGTCACTATAAATTTCTATGAAAACTTAGACATTATCCAACCTTTTTGACTTGTTATTTAATTCACCGGGCAAGTTCCTCTGGCAGAGGTTTCCCCAATTTTACTGCCCTTAAGTAAAGAATCCTCTCTAGTTTATGTAGAAACTTCTTTTCCCCGGGCTAAGGGGTGCCCCTTGTTCTGGATACGTCCGGGGACAAATAGATCATGGAAGAGATTTCTAATTGACTTTTTATGTATTTAAACATTTTATTTTGCCCCCCGAATTATATTTTTTCCCAAACAAAAAACCCCAGTCTTGCAATCTTTTGGGTTTTCAGTCCACCCATCCTTTTATTATTTTTTTGTTTCCTGTCTTTGAACCCGTTTTAAACTCTACAAAGTCTTTCCCTTGGAAATGGTGCCAAAACTGGACAAAATTCTAGGGGGTGGTCTAAAATTACTTGTATAATGAGTATACATGGTAAACAATTGAAAATATTTTTATTGTGAAATTTTTTTACCATTTATTTTTTACATTTGTTTTTGCATCGTACATTGTGTGGTAAACATAACACATTAAGGTTATTCTAAGACCCAGTACGATTACAACTATACCAAATGAAAAAAAAAGATATTCTGTGATGCATAACTTTTGTATTTTTCTATCTATCTAAATAAGGGCTTGAAGGTGAGCAGTAGCATTGTAAGCATTTTGGAATATGTATGACTATTTTTGTGGTGTTTGGTGACTGAGAAAAACATTTCTGGCATTTTCTTAGTGTTTACTGTGTGTGATATATATCATTACAATAGTTTGGATTGTTACAGAGATGGTGAATATTTTCTTGTTGTTTATTGTCTTTGAAAAAGGACTGTGCTTGTGCTTATAGTTTTTGTTTAAAATATTTTTCAACATTTTATTAAACAAAATGTTTCCTGATTTTAGTCCCACTTGCACTAAACTTGTAGTTACTTGAAAGCTTGTTTGATACTCTGCAATGCTTAGTTTAGTGCAGAGTATTATTGTTGGGGAATTTATTATTATTATTATTATTATTATTATTATTATTATTTTGTACAATCCACCTATGATATACAAGTAAACTTTACATAATCAGTTTAAACGTTTGAATAAATTGTTTGGCCAAATCCCACAATGACATAATGAAACCAATCCACTTTTAAGCGTAAAAAGGCATAGGGCCACATGTATGAAAACTGTCTAGGTCTAAAATTCACCTTGTTTTGCGTAGCAACCAATCAGAGCGCCCCTCTTATTTTTCTCGAGCACTATATGTGTCACGGACGCCCCTGCGACCACTGTCCCGGGTCGCAGGCGCGGGCCCGGGGCCCCTGCTTCCAGGGAGCCCTCCCACCCCTCCGGGGTCGGGGGTCCCCCCCGTGTCCGGCCTTGTCAGTGTTCACTTACCCGGCCGCGCTCCGCTCTGTCTGGCCCCATCCCCCAACACGTGGTCCGCCCCTAGGGGCGCGCGCTCCCCGGGCAGTTTAAATTTTTAAAGGGGCGTGCCCGGAAATTTTTGGTCATTGCGGGCATGTCCTTTTTAAGCCGGCCTCTTCCTGGGGGCCCCCTCCCGGATCCTTTGGGATGTTCCTTAGGAAAAGCTGTCTAGGGTTCTGTTTGCCCTTCCCGTTTACTGACCGTCTGCCTACGTTTTCCAAATACAAACCAGGGGCCGCCTGTCCTCCCCTCCTGCCTTGTCTCCCGTCTCGACCCTGAGCCACCTCCCTGACGCCTGCCGTACCGACTACGAGCCTGTCTCCCGTTCCCTGACCTGTACCCTTGGCTGCCACGAGGAAACCCCCCCCGCCAGTGGTAGGACCGGGTACTCCCCCCGAGAGCCCATCCCGCTTTCGCGGGGCCTGGTGAATCCCGGGACCACTTGATTCACTCCCCGGTGGGGGCTTCCCCATGCTCCCGGTGGGCCGTGAATCCACCACCAGCTGTTACAGTAGGCCCCGGCCATGGTCCCCCCAAAGGCCCGTTACCAGCCTGCGATCTGACAAAGTTTTGCCCGCCAGTAACAGCAATGGTCAAAAGGCCCCCAGCAAACTTACCCATTTCCCCTGTTGTGCAACTGTTACCGTCCGCAGAGAACCCCCGCCGCTCCAGCGGTTGTTCCGCCCCTACGGTTCCTGTGACTCTGAGAGGGCAAGCTTCGGCTTCGCTCCCATCTACTTCGAGGAGACCCGAAACTTTGCAGGGGGTTCATCCCCCAAATGTCTTGCACGTGGAGTGATGGCTGTCATTTCCCTGTCTGAAGTGCGAGGTGGCTTTCGTGGTCGCCTCCTCTCCGGGGGCCTTGGCATGGGTTTCACCCCTTGGGACAGAGACGACCAGTGACGGGGGACTAGTCTTTCCTCAGTGAGTTCGCAGTGTGTTAGGGAAAACCAGCCCGGGCATCCTCCCTGAGACAGCCCCCCCTAAACCTAGCCAGGGGGCCCTGTCTGTAGGAGACTAGGGGGGGTACGTTCGTACTCTGGCCTGGGAAACTGTCAGGAACGAGGCCGCCTGTGTGCTACTTCAAGAAGGGGCTCTCAAGCCGAGGGAAAGGCGTCTTGGCACCCAGAGACCTCCCGTCTTCCCTTAGTGCCCTGATCGGTTAGCGCCTGCATGAGTACGCTTCTTGAACGGGGGAGGAGCTTCAGCAAGAGCGCCAGTCAGCCCAACCTCGCCGGTTTCCTCGCCTGGTACCGGTGTTCCAGGGGCCTCCTGACCAAAACCGCAAACACCCCCCCACTCCCCATGAGATTGATGGGCCCTTCTCTGAGAAAGAATTGGCCCAGTGCCGGAAAAAAGAACTTGTGCCTTTTACGTGGACCCCAGACAATTTTCGGAGGAATTGCCCCAAGTCTAACCTGGGGGGGAAAACTCCCGCACCTGGATCTGTGGGAGAGGGTTTCCCTAGGGCAACCTCCTTCTCCACCCCGTTGATTCCCGTGCAGGCGTGTCAGAGACTGGTATACGTTCCAAGTTCTGGGTTTTGGACTCGGGGGCTCCGCCGGGAAACCCGTTGTCATCTCACCCGTCAACGGGGAGCCCCCCCCCCCCCTTAGCACACTATCCAGTTTGTCAAAGTGTGCCCCTCCATGTGGGGGGCTGATAAAGAAGAAGTCCCCTTCTACGTGTTGCCTCGCTCTTCGTCGGCGATCCTTCTTGCTCCCATGGCTGCGGCTCCACCTCCCCTTTCCCTGGTGGTCTACGGGAGAGGGGTTTCTTTGGGGGGTCCCAACTTCGGGGGTTGTTTGGTGGCACCTCGCCCGGTGTTCCCCTGCTCTCGCGCTCCCCTTCGGGAGCCGTTGCCCGGGCGCCGCCCCAAATATCTGGAGTACCCGACGTGTTCTTGAGAGACAAGCTGAGAGTCTTCCTCCGATACCCATCGATTGCCCAATCGATTATGCGGGTTGCAAGTCCTCCCGGGGCCGGTTACCCACTGTCGGTTCCCTGGACCCAAGCCATGTCCGAGTACATCCAGGAGATCCCCGGAAGGGGTTCTCCGAAAGTCCTTTTTCCCGCGGGGCCCGGGCTTCTTTTTGTGAAGAAGAAGGCGGTCCCCCTGCGGCCCTGCATAGATTCCGGGGTTTTGCAAGATCCGGGAAAAAACCGGGTTATCCATTGCCGCTGATCATGAAATGTTTGATCGCTTGCAGGGCGCCAAGTTTTTCCCCAAGTTGGCCCTGAGAGGGCCTAAAAACTTGGTCCGAATCCGCAAAGGGCCACGAATGGAAGAGGGCCTTCAACACCAGGGATGGGCACTTTGGTACCTGTGATGCCCTTCGGATATGCAATGCTCCCGCGTCTTTCAGGAGCTGGGAAAATGACGTCTTCAGGGACCTCTCCCCCCTGCGTGGGGGTTTGTACCTTGATGACATCCTGGTGTTTCTCCTGACCTCGGACCCACCGCGCCTTTGTTCGTAAAGTACGAGACGTCTCCGGGAGAACCACCTGTATGCCAAGTGGGAAAGTGCCTCTTCATAGATAGCCCCCCGTTTTGGGGTAGTCATCTCTGAAAGGGCCCTCGATGGACCAGCAAAACTGTCTCCCCGTGTTGCAGTGGCCACGCCCCGTGGGCTGGGTATCCAGGATTCCTGGGCTTCTGCAATACTACGCAGTTATCCCCCCCTTCTCTACCTGGTGGCCCCGATAGTAGTCCCCACCCAAAAAACAAGCTAATCCACGCATGGCGTCGAGGCCCAGGAGGGGGTTCTCAAAGCCAAGTCCCCTTCTCTACGGGGCCCTTTTCCCCTTTCCCCGTCCCGGTTCCCGAAACCCTTCACACTGGAGGTGGAAAGCCTCATCTGTAGGAGGGAGCAGTTTTTACGCAAAAAAAAGGCCCCGGGTAAGACCGTAACTGTGGCTTTTCTCCAAGACGTTTTATCGCCGAGAGGAATTACCGATTGGGCCCGGGGGTATAGCCATAAAATTGGCCCCTGGAGGAGTGGGTTATCTGCTGGAGGGGCCCCGTTTTTTCCTCCGTATCTACTGGACCGCAAGAAAACCCCCAAAATCTGCAGGGGGCTCAGGATTACCCCGCCAGGCTAGGGGGGTCGCTCTTTTTCTCCCCTTTCGATTTTTTTAGATCCACTTCGGAGCCAGAACAATGTGAGAGCTGGGCCCTCTCCCGTGCCTCCGAGTGGTGGGTGAAGTATTCTCCAGAAAAAATGATTCCTCCAGAAGTCCATCTCAGCAGCTCCGGTGGCCTCCGGAAGGTCCCCTTTTGAAAGGACTTATGTGCATCCTGCTTTCGCAGACTATCTAAAAAAGGGGGCATTGCTCATTGGGGGTGGCCATCCTGGCGCCCGAAGAAACTTTGCCCGTATCCCGGTTCTACTGGGGCCCGGTGGAAAAGGAAGGTTAAGGACTTCGTTTCGTCTTGTGGCCCCGTGCCCGCAACAAGACGTCAGTCCAAGCCCGGCGGCCTACTTCACCACTACCCTTCCCCCTCAACCCCGGACCAAATTTGCGGACTTCATAATGACCTCCCCCCGTCGTCTGGGAAACCATTATTTTGGGTGTTTTTTCTGATCGTTTTCCAAAAAGGCGCATTTTGTCCCGTTGCCAGGCTTTGCCATCGTCCCCCGCCTGGGGAGTGTTCTTCCCCCATGTGTTTTTGTCTGCATGGATCCCCAGAGATTGTTTCGGACCCGGGGGGTTCAATTTGTTCCAGGTTTTGGCGGGGGCCCTGTGCCACCAAATTCAGGTGAAGTCGATTCTCTTCCGCCCCCCCACCGCCCCAGAGGGGGGGGGGTAAAATGTTTGGGATGTTACCTTCCCTTTCGTCTCGGCAGTCAAAACAATTGGCCCAATTTTTTGCGTGGGGGGGAGTTCCCTTAACCCCTCTTGAGTCCGAGTCCGCGGGGGACTCCCCCTTCAATGTGTATGGCCTGCATCCCCCCCCTCCTCTCCCTCTGGCAACCTCCTCCGGGGCCCCAGCCGGCGGGGAGCCTGGCCCAAAATAAGAAGGTCACTGTTCCCGACCGCCAGCGTGCTCCGCGTTCCCCCAGCGCTAAGACCAATGGAAAAAGAAGAATTCCCCTCCCGTCTTCTCCCCGGTGACGGTGTGGCTTCGTCTGTTATGTCCCCCTAAAGATGCCCCTTTTCCAAAAATGGGACCCCGTTTCCCGGGACCCTTTGAGGTCATCAGCCCCATCAACCCGGTGTATAAAAATCCGGCTCCCTCCTACGAGGAATCCCAATTCATTTCCCTGTTCCTTATTGAAACCCTGGTCCTTTAAACATTTTTCCCCAGAAGCTGTTCCTCCCCGTCTGTGGGGATGGCCCCCAATGTCTTTGGGGTCAAAAGGGTTTCTGGGCATGAGGGAATAGGGGAAAGCGATACTTTGGTGGACTGGAAGGGGTTGGTCCCCAAGGGGGGTCTTTGGGGCCCGGAGGAGAATACCCAAACCGCAGCCTCTCCCGAAATTTTTTAATCCAGTAAAAGAAGGGGGCCCCCGGGGGGGGGGGCCCAAGGGAGGGGTACTGTCACGGACGCCCCTGCGACCCTTTCCTGGGTCGCAGCCGCCCCGTGCCCTGCTTCCGCGGGCCCCCTCCCCCAGTGGGCTCGGGGTCGCCGTGTCCCGGCCCCTGTTAGCGCTCACTTCCCGGGGCGCGCTCCTCTCTTTTCGGCCCGTCCCCGGCGCGTGGTTCCGCCCCTAGGGGCGCGCGCGCCGGCAGTTTGAAATTTTAAAGGGGAAGTGCCCGGTAAATTGGTCATTCCGGGCCTGCTCCCATTTAAGTCCGGCCTCTTCCTGGCGGCCCTCGCGGATCCTTTTTGTATGTTCCCAGGGGGAAAACTGTCTAGAGAGTTTTTGTTTGCCTTTCCCTGTACCGACCGTCTGCTACGTTTACCCCTCGAAACCGGCCCCTGTCCTGGCCCCCCTGCCTGTTTACCCTCTACGGCCTGGCCGCTGCCTGCCGCCCTGCCCGTACCGCGGCCTGTCTGCCGCGTACCCCGACCCCCTTTGGGCCCCCACCGCGGCAAGCCCCGCCGTGGTAGTGACTGGGGCACTCCCGCCGCGCAAAAAAAACCCTCCCCTTTGCGGCGGGCTCTGGTGATTTCCGGGGCCCACTTAGATTCCACCCCGGGTAGGGGTTACGCCATCACCTGCGGGGGTCCAGTGGATCCACCACAAGATGTTACAATTAGAATGAAAAGGGCCCTTTTTGGTTGCTATGGGCAAAAAAAGGGGTTTTAGACCTTGACCGTTTTCATACATGTGGCCCATACTGTCCACTCTTACATCTTCTGAAGGAAAGTGTTAAAGGGGTATTCCCATTTTATTGATTAGCTTTACACATGAAGGTTATGGTAAATAAAGACTACTACTTGCTGTTCTGATTTTGCTTAACTTCAGTTAAATCAGGTCTTGTTTTACTTTTTTCAAAATTTTTCCAAGTTAGAAAACCTTAAATCTCTGCTCAAGCAGAAGTGGTCGGGATGGTGTGTGTCATCTGCAAGATGGAGCTTGTGTTCATTACTTCATCAAAAACATTAACCCTTTAGAGCTCTGTAGCCATGTGAACTGCTTGCCAGGGCTGGGCAGCGCTCGGCTTGCAGGGAGGAAGAGTCTGTTGCGTATCAGCGACCCCCTGATAGACAGTTGCTGGGACGTTTAGGACAGAACCCCACCACTCCTGACACGAGGCGGTCGAAACCAGCCAAGGGGGAGGACCCGGGGGCCGCCCAATCACTCGGGGGCGTTTTGGGGGATCACATTTAATCTCCCCTCTAGCTGAGTGTGCCCCTGCGATTTTCTCCGGGGCTGCCTTGCTCCTGGTATTGCTTTGTTTTTTTTGCTTCCTTTGTACCTGACCTGGGCTTTTTCCTGCCCCCGGTTTCTTCATTTTTGTACCTGCTCCCTTGTGTTTGACCTCGGCTGTTTCGTTTACCCCTGGTTCTGATTTGGGGTTTGGCTTCCCTGTTTTGGGTTTTTGACCCGGACTGTCTATATTCTTCCCTTCTGAGGCCCCCAGCACTTTAGCAGCGCGGGGACTGTCGCCCTTGCGCTGCTGCCTGGGCAGCACGACAAGTGGCAGGGACGTGGGGGGGGTTCCAGTCGGGCTACTGTCCCTCCCTTACGTGACTTATCGCAGGCCGGACCGTTACTGCCACCCCACTATGAACCCCATGACAGCTATGGTAGAGCAGATGCAGGGGGCAAACCCAGGTATCAGGATCTGGCGCTGAGGGTAGAAAGCGGGGAAATCTACCCAAGGCGGGTGTCCCTGCACTATTTTCCCCTCCGTGGAGCCCCTATCCAGTTGCCTGAAAAGGTTTTTGGGCAACGGGAAAGGGCCTTTTTGGGATTTAGGAGGGATGTCGCCTGTATTTTAGGCCCCCGCCCACATACCCGGGGCAAGGGAAAAGCAAAGAGTGGGAATGGTTATGTCCCTACTTGGGGGTCCCCCCCAAAGGAGTGGGTTTTTTCTTCGCCTGAGTCGCCAAACTGTCTTTTTTGGGGACAGCTTCTTTGCCGCCTTGGGGGGTACTTTTTGTGCCCGGGATGGGGCTGGGCCGAGGCTCGGCCACCTTGGGGGCGGGTAAAAAGACGGTGGGGGAAATTTTGCTCGAATTTCGTCGTGGTGCGTTCCGTCTGGGTGGAATGACCCAGCTCTCAGATGCCAGTTTAGTTGGGGTTAGTGCCCATGTAAAGGATTTGTTGGGTGGTTCCCCTACCCCTGGTCTTTTAGTGAGGCCATGGCATAGCCTTCGTCTGGACAGAACGGTTTAGTGAGGACGGGGGGAAAAAAAGGGTTTCCTCTTGGTTGTCCACACCATGGTCACCTCAAAACCCCTTGTTTCTGTTTTAAAACCCAAAAGGAGCCCATGCAAGGGGGGGCTTTTCCCAGACGCGCTAGTGACCCGTGGGGGATATTGCGCACCAGGGTTGGGCTTTCGTGGCAAAAGATGGAAAGGGTGTTCGGGGGGTGCTCCAAAGGGAAAAAAAAAAACTCCGGGCCCCCTTTGGTCCAGGAAGATCACCAGGGAGCAGGTTTTTTCCTATTACCCAAAAAATTTTACTGCTACCATTTTAAAAATTAATACTTTTCGCGTCTGGTTCGGGGAGTGCGTTTTGGTTTTGGGATCAGTTCAAATTTTTGGGTTGAGGCTTTTTCTCAAACGTTTAGGCCTACCTTGGAGACGCTTTATCTTTTACGGGTAGTGGCTATTGACTCCACCCACTAGTCGGGGCACAATCCAACATTGTTCCTGAGTTGGAGAGGTGGTCGGTCCCATAATACTGAAAAGGTACTCTATTTATCATGGAGGGGCTGCCCGTGATGTGGTTTTGGGGGCGCCTGGCTTCAGAAAATAACCCAGGTTTGACGAAAATTCGGGGTGAATTAGTAAAGGGGGGGGGAAAGGGGACGTGACAGATGTCTCCCTACCAACTGGGCAATACTGAGGTGGAGCAGATTCCTGTTTTTTGACTTTGTGCAGTATTTTTAAAAACAGTCGGAGATATCCCCCCTCATGATCTTACGACTGTGCCATTGACCTATTCCCCGGGAGTAAGGTTTTCCCAAAGGGGAGGATATAAAAACTGCGGCCAGAGAGACTGCAATAAAACAATTATTGCAGAAAGTTACAGAAGGGATATCCGACCTTGGTGTCTCCCAGGGGTGCAGGGTTTTTTTTTTGTGGGAAAAAAAAGGATGGAGGCCCCCCCGTCCTGTTTGATTACCGTGAACTGAATAAAATAAGGGTTTTTAAAAACCAATCCCCCTTTCCCCCTTGTCCCGGATCTGTTAACCCAAATCCGGGGACCCCAAAGTGGTTTTCCAAGTTGGACCTTAGGGGGGCCAAAACCCTCATCCGCACCGAAAAGGGGGATATGGAAAAACCGCGTTTAACACTCCTGAAGGTCATTTGAGTTTTGGGTGATGCCGGTTCGGGTTGTGAATCTCCCCGGTGTTCCAAAACCCGGGGTTAATGATTTTTTCCCGTTTTTTTCTTGGTTGTTGTATGGTCGTTTACCTGGATGCTTTAATCTAGGGAAGTTTGGCCGTCCCCGTTAAACACGTACGGCAGGTATTCAAAATCTGAAGCATAATAGTTTGTTTGTCAAGCTTGAAAAATGTGTTTTCGGGGGGGCAGGATTTACCTTTCTTGGGTACTCCTGACTCCTAACTCATTTCGTATGGACCCCGTAAAATTCAGGCCCCTTTTTGATTGGGTCCGCCCCCTTTTTGTGAAGGGGCCCTGCAGCGGTTCCTAGGGTTTTTCGAACTACTTTTGTAAATTTTTTCATAATTTTTTGTCGTAGTTTGGCCTTTGACTGACATGACTAAGAAAGGGGTGAAGTTTGTTGGCAACCTGGGCCATAGATGCATTTTAGAATTAACCCCGTGTTTTGTATCACTCCTGTGGAAAATTTAAGCGATCCCCAGCAAACCCCTTTTTCGTTGGGTTGATGCTTTTCCCAGTATGGGGCGGGGTGGTTTTGTCTCGGGGTCCGCTAATATGACTAACCTTCGCCCCTTTTGCCTTCTTTTCACGTAAATTTTCCCCAGCGAAAAATTTGAGTTGGGAACCGGTTTTGGGTATTAAGGGGCCTTGAGGGAAAGGCCACTTCCTCGAAGTTTCCCCGATCAGGTCAGGGGCCTTATGTCATAAGATCTTACCTTTTAGAGAGTGCTAAAAGGTTAAAACCCCGTCAGGGTGTTGGGCATTATTTTTTCGCGCTTCAACTTTGTTTTACTTCAGACCTGGTTCGAAAAATGTGAAAGGCTGATGCTCTATCTAGAAGCTTCTGTGCCCCACCATCTCGGAGGTCCGGGGGGGCCCATATTGCCCAAGGAGAATGTTGTCTCAGTATTTCCCCTGATTTTGCCATGAGGTTAAGTCCCCCCAGGAGATGAGATGTTAACTGTCCTATTTCAAAAGGGCTTTGTCCCCCCTCAGTTTCGTACGAATTTTTTAAAAAAAAATTTTTTTTGTTCTGTTTTTATCTGGGCACCTAGTGTTGGCACAAAAAAAACTTATTTTCTAATTAATGGTGGCCATCATTGCCCCCGTGATGTTGGGCCTTGTGGCATTTGTGGTCTGCGCTCGGGGGAAAAGTTCCCAGAACTCGTCCTCCCGGGGACTTTGCCCCCCTACCTGTACCTGAACGTCCGGGGGCCCCATTCCTGGTTTTATGACGGACCTTCCTCTTCAGAGGGCAAAACGGGGTTTTTGGGGGGTGTGGACCGGGTTTAGTAAAAGTGCCATCTTGTTCCCTTAAGGGGGTTTTCCGCGTCCAAAAAAAACTGGCTGAACTCTTTACAAACCATTGTCAAACTGAGGTTTACCCGAAATTTTTGTTTCGACGAGGGGTTCAGTTCGTTTCTCGTTTTTGGAGACCCTTTGCAAGGCTTGGGGTATCACCCTGTCCCTTTTCCTTGCTTCCCCCCAGGACTAATGGGAACTGGAGGGTAAATCAAATGGTAAACCCAAAAAAATCCCTTTTATGTATCTGATCAGCAGGTAGATGGGGAAAATACTTTACGTTGGGTTTAATTTTCCATTAAAATGGTTTTAGCTCGTCTGGTACCTCGCCCTTTTACGTAATTATGGTTTTCACCAAGGCATGCTTATTTTCCAGTGCATCTGGATCCAGGGGTGGGTGTTATCATTAAAGATCTGTGCCAGTCTGGGCCAGTTAAAGAACTTGGGTTTATACCCCAAAAATCCAGAAGAAAAAAATTTTGAAGACGGCGTCTTTGTTCTTGAGGGGTTTTCGGTTGGAGTAAAGTATGGTTGTCCACCCAAAATCTGCGATTGAAAGTTCCCCTTTGGGAAACTCGCGCCGGTTTGTAGGTCATAGTGGTTCAGGAGGTGGGGTTAACCCCGTGAATATCGGCTAAATTACCCTGTCCTTTGAATACATAAGTGTTCCATCGGGACTTCTTTAAAGGTCATTCGCCTGTTACTCCCCCCTCTAACTCCCCCCGGTTTGTATAGAGGGGGAGTTAGAAAATTGAAATCGCCCTATTTTGGTTCTTAAGGTCCCAAAAGTCACGCAGTACCTGGGCCTTGGGAGGGGTATGGTCCGAGAGAGATTTATGGGGGGCAGCTAAAACCATCCCTGCTGATGACCTATGAAGGAATTCCAGAGCTCCCAGACAAACCCAAACAGGGAAGGGCCAGTGGCCCCCCAAAAAGGGGGGTACTGTCAGGGCTGGGGACGCTCGGCTTCAGGGAGGGAAAAGTCTGCAGCAGTATTAGCGACCCCACCTGATAACAGTTGCTGGGAGCTGTTTGAGGACAGGCCCACCATCCTAAAAGAGGCGAGTCGCACCCCCAAGGGGGAAGGGGCCCCCTCCAATCGTTTCAGGGGGGTATTGGGGTCAATTTAAACTCCCCGCTAGTGAGTGTGCCCTGGTTATTTCGGCTGCCTTGCTCCTGTGCTATTTCTTTGTTGTTTGCTTCCTGTGTACCGACCTCGGCTTGTTCCTGACCCGGCTTGTCTTCTGTTTTTAAATCCCCCCCTTGTGTTTGACCCGGTTGTTTACGTTTTTCCCCCCTGGTTCCCGATTTGTGGCGTGGCATTCCCCTTTTTGGGTTTGACCGGACGTTGATACTTTTCCCTTTTGCGGCCCCGAAATTTTTTCAGCGCCCGGACGGCCCATTGCCGTCTGCGCCCAGGGAGCACTTTAAGTAGGCAGGGGTGGGCCCGGGGTTCCAGTCAGGGCTCACTGTACCTCCCTTGACGTGACACTGCTATTTAGAAACCTCCAGCCCTAACGTCCTCTAACAGGCTCAGCTAGGAACAGCAGAGTTAATATGCCAATTACTGCTGTGGAACTGCTCACAGTCTGACCAGAAAGTGTGAGCTTGAAGCTTCCTATGAAGAGCAGGCTCTTTGAAACAGCATGGTGAGACAACTCATTAAACCCTTTAACAACCGCCTGCTAACTCGAGACCTTAGGTGTAGGTCTTTAGATATCACTGCAAACAAAGGAATAACTGCACTAGTTAACAGCTCTGTTCCTAGACCAGTCCTTGTAAGTGCCGGGGAGTGGGAGAAACCTCTGATCCATGACTCTTAACCCTTTGATTGCAGCCATCTGTGAAGTGGCATAATTGAAGGGCATTCGGGGAATATCTGTACAGTCAGCCCCAGGGACCTAAAGTTTCCCAAGGGGCCCTTTGGTTAGTAGCCTGCCCGTCAAGGACACTGTGTGCTGCCCTGACTGCAACCTGCTTCATACTGTCACAGAAAGTAATGTATTAGTATATTCATGTATGTATGTATGTATGTACGTATGAATAAGTGTAAAAAAATTATTAAATATTTATCCCTTAATAAGCAAGAAAGGTAAAAGAACATAAAAAGTGTACAAAAAATAAAAATAAATATTTAATAAAAAGTTATTGTGCAAAAATTTCACAAAAAAATGTACTCATATTAGGTATCTACATGACCATAATAACCTGTAGATTAATTTAAAAAGTTATTTAGTGGGAAATGTGAATGGTGTGAAAACAATGCAGAAAGATACTTTTTTTTTTGTTCACACTACCAAAAAAAGTAAAAAAAATTCTGCAGTAATTTATTTGCAAACTTAAACTATGCCCCCCAAAAAACAACTTCTCCCACATAAAACAAGTCCTCTAACCACATCACGTAAACGATAAAAAAGAAAGTTTACGACTGTTGAAATGCAAGGAGGCAAAAACTACAAAATTGAGCTGGTCACGACTTTTTCAGGCCTGTAGCTTAAGGGGTTAATGCATTTTACTGAAGTATTTTATAATGCAATGGAAGTTATTGTGAAAGGTTAAAGAGTACTCCATGTTTACAAAATGCTAATTTTTCAGTTGGGAGATTATAAAATAGAAAAACAAATAAAAACCTTTTAAACATGTTCCGTTCCAGCACTGTTACCACTTCTGATGATGTCACATTTATTATTCATTTGACCCTGCAATTTTTCATAGGCCAGTGCGGTGTTGAGGTCTATTATTGGCTGCAGTATCACATGAGCACTGATCATTATGTTTCTTATTTCAATTTTATAACCTCTCCAACTGATTGACGAGTATTTTGTAAATGTGAAACACTCCTTTAAATTCAGATATATAGCTGTATGATTATTTTCTGTAGCATTTTGGTGTGTATGCTATATTATGTAACAGTAGACTAGTTTATACAAATAGACACTGAAAATAAATTTGTAAATACCAGCAGTTTATTTCTTTTGAAGTAGTTAAAGGGGTTGTGTGAGAATCCCAAAAAAATAAGAACATGTAGTGCAGTAATACTAAAGATAATCAGTAACTATCTGTCCCCATACAGTGTGTGAAATACTTACAAATACTGTTAAATCCCATATTAGGGCCATGCTGGTTCTTTCTCCTTACTGGACTAGTGGCGGACATAAGTTGCTAGGGCGATTTTATGAAAATCATTTCCCACAACAGTCCCTTCCTCCAACTGAGCTATAGATTCTATAAACTATATTCACACCCCCATTTATTATATATATAATGTGTGGTGTGCAGCCCTCAGTCTCCTTTCCTACTCTGCAGAGCTGTCCGTCATACCACAAGTCTGCCCAGTTCAGCTCAGTTATGTCACAACCAGGAAGTAAATTTGCAAGTCTGTCCTTTACTTCCTGTAGGACAAATTTCTACTGAGAAAAGAGCCCGGCGGCCATTTTGTTCTTCCATAAAGATACCCCTACCCCAAAATGAGGACTTTTCTAATTAAATATTTTTTTTTCATTATGACATGTAGTTTACCTATTTAGTTTTCTTCTTTTCCCGGAGAACCCCTTTAAGAAGTGTCTAAAATGTTAATACTAATTTGATTTTCTTTTGCTTCCACTTCAAAATGATATCTTGAAAAATTCAGTTTTCCTTGATTGTTTATCTGGAAGAAGACTTTTAGGCTAGGTCTACACAGCAATTTGAAAATGCCACCCAAAATCCAACAGCATTTTCACATTGCTGGACCAACTACACCGCCATTTTTGTGTGTTTTTTTTGCGCAAAAATACATGGTGGGATTATGGAACCCCACCATACTTTAGACTACGGAATCCGATTGGCCCAAAAAAAACAGAATATACACATGTTATATTACACCGGGATGTTTTTAGTTTTTGGAAAACCCTCAGAAAAAAATCCGTGCGGGTTTAAGTACACCAGATTTTCTATTGGGGGCTACACAACACGGTTACTTTGATTTTCTTTGGGAAAACAAAATACAAAACCCTGAAAAAAATACCAAAAAAAAATCTGTCGACCTAGCCTTATTTCAACCCATAAAAAAAAGATACAATTGTATTTTTTTTCAAAACTTTTTTATTTTACTTCCAATCTTTGTGTATTTGTGCAACTCTAGATTTTTAAATAAAATTCAGGCTAAATTAAACTAAAATATGTTATAATAAGTGACAGAGCGACAGAAGCACTTGCATGTTCTGCCACAAGGGACTATACAGAAGACCCAAGCAACACCCCCCAAAGGGTACCCTGGCCTTGGGGGAAAAAGGGCCCCAATTATGCGTCGTCACATTCGGTTGGCAGCCGTCTATAGCTTTTTTTCTGGGTCGGCTCTTATTGGATAGGCAATGTGGGGTGGGTTCTACTCCCCCTGTTCCAGACAGGTTTTTTGCCATGGGGCCCGGAGGGCCATTCAAACCTTCAAAGGGCCCGGCCCAAGAGGCTTGAGGAACTGGAACCAGTGAAGGGTGGAGACTGATTTTCTGGTGTTCTGGATGGTAATCCCCCGACCCTAGGTTTGAGAGGGGAATACAGATATTTAAGTTTTGGCTGGACGGGGCCCGGTTTTTTTTTGTATGTTTTCTGGAAAGCTGTACGTTTTCCTGAGCCCAAATAAAACTGTCAGCCAGCAAAACCAAAAGCCTGAAATTTGGGGTGCCTTATGTTAAGTCATTTGTGCCATTCCCTTTCCAAAACGGCATCCCAGACTGAAAACCCCCCAACGTCCAAGATGGCTCCAAGCACTAACGAGTGCTTACAAAAATTATATATTTAATATATAAAAAATAATTAAAATATAATATATAACACCACACATACAAATTTACACACAAATCCCCCCCATAGTCTTTTTCGATGACTAAAAATTTTAAAAAATAGGGGGGCAGTATGTATACATAAAAACTACGGAATACTACAAACTATCAAAAAAAAAAAATTTATAAATATAAAAATATATATAATATTTTTATATATATATATAAAATTATTAAATAAATATATATTATATAAAATATATATATAATATAATAAAAATAATTTTATATATATAATTTTTTTATTTTTTTTTTTTTTTTTTTGGGAAATTTTATTTCCAGCTGATATTTTTTTACATTTTGGGTTTTTTTAGTAACACGTTAAACCTTTTTTCCAGGCTTATTTTTTTTTTGGGGGGCAAGAAAAAACCCAAAAATTTTTAAGAGGTGTTATCTGTATGGGTAAATACTTAATAGAAACGTGGGACCCCCCAATTTTTGTGTGACCTTCATGCGATTTGGTGTATTTAGTTTTTAAATTTTTTTTTATTATTATTTATAGTATGTTAAAGATTGTGTTTTGTGTGTATTTTTTGTATATCAGTTTTTCCTACGGCTAATACATGCAGTCACTAAGGGTGGATACATATCACGATACTGCATTCATGATACCATGGAAAAAGGTAGCCCAGCAGTTACCACGACACAGCCATGGCGGCCCCATAAGGGATAATAGAGCTCTATATCCTGGCAGCATACACATTTCCTGTGGGACACAATAGCGTAGTTGGCTACACTACCTTGTACCGTAAAATAAGCGTATGATCCGGGAAAAAAAGCAAATGTAGCAGACGCCGGGCTACGTCTTCTCTATTATCCCTTATGGGGCCGCTGTGGCTGCGTCGGAGTATCCTATAGATGGATACCTGCAATGTATGCAATATCATAGTGTGAACCCACTCTTATTGGTGTCTTTAAACAAAGGATCAAACAACACTTCATATTAATGTATGATCCTTACCTATAGATTGTAAAAGCTTTTTGCTGATATTAAGCATTAATATATTTTCTTTATTGTGGCTTCTATCTCTTCAATACAGTTTTCCCTTGCCTAGTAACTGAGTCCCAGGTTTGTTCATTTCCAGCTCACACACACAGAGTCAGTGGGCACTGAACTTCTCCTGGGTTTTGAAACTTAAAACAAATGTGAGTTGGAAAAAATGTGTCTTAGGTCTTAAGTACATTGACATTGAACCTGTATGGCACTGTATGCAGCCATGTTCATGAATTCTATGGGCAAAATAATACCAAAAATTTAAATAACAAAGAGAAAATAAAAAAGAGTTCTTATAATTCTGTATTGTTCTATTCGTCAGTTATTCCTCCCAGGCATTGTGATTCCCCTTTGTTAATGGTTTGTTTCCCTACAAAGTCTGACAATGTCAAAATGCTTATTTGAGAAGATGAAATTCATTTATTTTATTCATACATTTCTGGGAAGAATAAAAGAATAATATTAGGTCATAGAGTTGTTCAAGATTTTGTATTCTATGCAGAATGGCATTTTTTTTTCTAAAACAAGCATTCCAGAATACCTTTGTTCTAAATTTGAATCCTGTGTTTACTGCTTTTAGGTCACCTTAAAAAAATGATGCAAAATTTTTAGTAAAGGTTCTTTGAATATAAAAAAATACCCAGATTTTTTAATTTTTAAAAAAAACTGTATGGGGAAAAATTATTTGGGCAAAATTGATTTAAAAAGAAAAATTTTTGGGGGATCATACCACCCGCTCCTGGCTCAAAAGTCTAATGTTATTGGGGTATGTTCAAAAAACAGCCCCCTCAAAAAATTTTGGTGGAAAAATTTTATCAAGACCAAACCCACTTTCCCTTGGGAAAACCCCCTTTTAAATTTTTATAGATGCCATGCCCAAATGGTAAAAATTTGGGCCCCCCCCTAAAAAATTCTTTTGCATAAACATCCTTGGGAAAAATAACCCGGGTTGCAAAGGATTTTTATTTCCCGGGAGAAAACCCGCAGCAATCTGCTCATAGCTGGGGATGTTACATGGGAAGTTACCAATTTCCCGGTCTTTTTATCAGTGCAGTAATTTTTCAGCCAAGTTTGTTCTTTAGTTTTAAAAAGCCCCTGTGCTTGTTTTTTTTTTATCATGAAAAGTAAAAAGTTTGAGTTTTAATAAAATTTATTAAAAAAATGCACAAAATTTGAAAAAAAAAATTATAAAAAAAATTTTCCAAAAATTATGTTTTAAAAAATGGGATATAATTTTGGGGATTTTTTGGGGATTTTTTTACAGATTGTTTGAAAATTCCCGAGCTGAACATTTTTTAAAGTCTGGTATTTCTTTTTTAAAAAAACCAAACCCTTTTTTATTTTGTATTAAAAAATTTTTTACCTTAAAAGGTTTTTCTTGATTTTCACCGCAGAAAAATTTGTTTGGGATTTCTAAATAGCCCTATATACTGTAAAAAATTTTCCCAAAATAAAAAGGGTTGCTCAAAATGGAAAAATACATTTTCCCCCGTAGGCTGTATTTGGGAAGCCCGGGTTTTTTAGTAAAATGTTAAAAGCTTTCCAATTGGACCCTATTTTCCCATGTTTCCCAGGGGCATAAAGACTTAGATTAACTAAAGCAAGACAAAATTATCCCCAGAACAAGGGTGATTTTTATTTTTAAAGGTTTTATTTTGCACTTTTTCCCCGATTTGTTAAATTCCCCATAAAATCTATTGGAAAGCTTTTAAAATTTAAAAATTTACCCCAAAATTTTTCCATGCTTTATTACTTAGTGGTTTACCGCAATTTGCTTTAAAATTATCACCAAATTGATTTTTTTAATAAAGGGGGAAATTTTTTTAAAAAAAAATTTTGTTAAAAAAAAAATATAAATTGTTTATTGCAAAAAAAGCATGAAAAGGAAGTGGCCCCCCCTTAAAAGAGTAGTGGGAAATTAAATAAAACCCCACCCGAAAAATTTTTAAATTTTGACTTTTACTTATCTGCACTTTAAAGGGTTTTTATACAGCATATACCCCGTAGCTTATGACTTTTGGTTTTCCTGATTCTCTTTTTGTTAAAAAAAGGGAAGGGGCCCCCTTCCTTGGGAAACCCCCTTCACTGCAATAAAAACCCCAAAATGGGGGAGATTTATAATGCAGTTGCGCCAGAATTTTTGCTCAAATTTTCGCCAAAAAAAAATATCTTACAAGCTTTGTCCTCTTTTTTGTCCCGACAAAAGGGGGATGGCCTGTAAAAGGGAGGTTTTTACAGAAAAAGTGGGAAAGGCTTAAAGGGAACAAAAATTCCCCCAGGAAATTTTTTCGCAGTTATTGGCGTAAAAGTAAGCCAAATTTAAAAAAGTAGTACAAAAATTTTGGGCTAGCAGTTCCCAAACCCCTTTTTAAAAATTTTTCAACAAATTTGATAAAAAAAGGGGACATTGTAAGAATGTCTAGGGCCCCAAAATTTTTCTTGCTAAAGAAAAACATATTGAAAAATCCCCCCCAAATGTGTACTTGCGTTTTTAAAGTAACAAAGAGCTCCACAGTAGTTGTTAGTTTTTCAATAGTATATAAGACTACACAAAAAGAAGGTCATTCATATCAAAGACTACACAATCAGAGAGGAACCTAATGTCCCATATAGGGTAAATCCTCCCCTTTTTTTAGGTAGAATATATGTCATATACAAATTCCTCCCTAGATGTTACGTAGCAAAATATTCCATAGATGTGTACCCTCAACATAGGAAAAATTCACCCATACATGCCCCAATGCGGGCAAGAAAAAACTACAAGCCCTAATGAGAGCACAAAGATACAAATGCAAACCCCACAAAAGCTACATGCCCTAATGAGGGCACAAAGATACAAATGCAAACCCCAAACGTGTTTCTTCCCAGGTCAAGAATCATCAGTGGGGAATACCTAGAAATAAAAGAGAATCTATAAATTGTATAACAATACCACAAGCTTCACTTTGAAAACTATATCAACCAGGTTGTCTTAGTTGCAACATACCTGAAGATCTCAAAGTTGATAGGATGGTGTACCCATGAGTAGAGAAAAAACACAACAGTGGGAGCAGGTTTGCTCTACCACCAAAGTCGCAGTCACACAACGAGACCATGGGAGGGTAGTATATATTCTTTTAATAAGATAACACCCCATTTTTTTCTAATCAGTCAAATGGCTCTCCCCTATTCAGCTAATTGTAATCCATTCCCTGTGGGTGACATCGTGCTCACTATCCCAAATGTCATACAGTAACATTTTACTGTTAAAACAAATGTATGTGGTAGTTAGATGAATTACAAAGTGTTTGGCGTCTTCCATACTCTAATGCGCATGCTCGGGTCACAAATGGCATATCACACCTATAAAACCCTAAGTGCGCCTGTGCCAGCTTTTGATTTCTTCATTCTATAGTGTTTGGCGTCTTACTCACTAAAGGGCGCATGCGCGAGTCGCGGATGGCAGATCGCACATCCAGGACTAAGAATGGTTAGAGGTTTTTAATTAGCAGGCCCTCATTTTAGAAAGCTTGCTTTTCCCAGGTATGATGGAAAAGGAAACATATCCTTCAGTTTACCTGTAAGGGGCAATACAAATATAGTGCTAGGGAGCACGTATGTTGAAATATGCAAATATGCAAACATATATTTTGAAAAATTAAAGTGCTTTCATTACAACAGAATTTGTTATTAACCAGCATAGAAATTGTTATGCAAACTACATTGTATATTTGATACCTTGCCTATAAAAAAATTGTGTAGACTACACTGTCCATAAACTCTAGAAACTCTAATAATCATAAAGCTAAAAATCTGTCCATTGTGTCATGTCACTTTTCTAATATCCATGGTGTGAAACTCCTCATTTTCAGCTTTAGAGCTTCAGTGTAATAGAAAAGATCAATTGATGAGCCAGAAGCAAAAACTGGAGAAGACTACTAGTAAATCAAGACACATTCTACATTTTTATGCTAAACACCATATAGCCAAGTAAATGAAAGGTAAATTAAGGTTTGTACGATATCTGGTTCTTAGAAGGTCTTACAATTAGGTAAATACAGCCAACAATATATTCTTCTGTGTCATTTAAACTAGGCCACAATGCAAAAGTAGTGTGAGAAAAATTAAGTACACCCGTACTGCTATTGTAGAAATTAAGAGGGTAAGTAGCAGCTAATCAAATGTTAACACCAGAAAGTGTTAACACTTGTATAACAGCAGAAGGTTTGGGAGTCTGCTGATCTGGGGCATTATGGTGTGTGTTAATACAGCGCCAAAAGGGAAACACATTAGCAGTTATCATGTGTTTTATTTGTATTCATTTACATAGTGCCATTATATTCCACAATGCTGTACATGGAATGTCATAATTCACATTTGCCCCTGTCCCCATTGAGGCTCACAATCCAAATTAAGATTAACCTACCTGTATGTTTTTGAAGTGTAAGGGAAACCAGAATACCCAGAGGAAATTGGAAAGAACACACAAACTCCTTGCTCCGTACAAACTCCATACAGACATCACGGTGCATAGATATACTTTTTGTGCTGTGTTTCTTTATGTTTTTATTGGGCTAAAGAATGTAAAGATTACAACACTCCACTTATTTTTCAATAAAACAAGGGCTTTAGGAGCTCATGGGCCCTGAAAATCTGAATGAGTAGACACATAATTCAAAAAGTACCAGGGAAAGGTAGAAATGTACTAAAAACTATAAACAATGTTCCCACTTTGTCTTGTATAAATGATTACAGAGAGGAGATACACCTATTTTCAATCAATATGTTTGTGGTTTAGAAGAGAACATTGAGGAGCGGAACATCCAGGAAATCAAACTAGTAGGCTTGAGTGTGCATTTTATTGTGACAGATAATGATGGAAAGTTCTGGCTTTCAGGTCTGATTTGGAAGATGGTGACATGAATGACCTTTCAGTTGGGGGCAGAGTGGAGTGGTTGGCACCAGAACGATAGCCATTATTCCTAAATATATAACGATCTCTCATACCACTTAAGTCCCCAGCTCAGGATTTCCATGGTAGGCCTGCTCAAGTCAAGAAGTAATGGAGCATTGCAGTAGTGCTTCTGATTGGGGGGGCTGGCCTTTTTTCTAACATTTTTCATCATGTAGATGAGCACCAGAGTAGAGCTTCTAAACCTGGATCTAATTGAGCTTCCTTTGCCTCTGTATTAAGGGAGGTATTCTGCGGCTAACATAGGCTGCAGTGTTATATAATAGCAGGTCAAGAAGACTCATACCTCAAAATGAAGGTTTGAGGAATTTGTAAAACAATCTAGGTTTTTGAAACTTCAGAGAAACTGTGAGAGTAGTGTGACACTGAGATAGCAAAGATGGGATTGAAATGTGTATATATTAATAATTAATAGCACAGAAGAAGGGCTTTTACCTCCAGATGCCTGATGCAGTGCTGTAGTCTCTGGAAGTGAGCTAGATTTTTAGTAACTTTTGCTTAGTGGTTGATATGTTGAGAACTTCTTCAGTGGTTTGGTGATTCTGGAGATTGTAAAGTGTTGACTAAAAGTATAAGAATTTTGTTGTGTTGTCACTGTTAGCATCAAATTGGTCAGAGGTCGTTTAGATTTCTTGGATAAAAATTAATTCCTTTCTTTATTAGGTAAAGCAGATATAACCTTGAAGCCTAAGCCACCATGTGCATAGCATTTAAATAAACTCTTTTTTGTCATAGTTTGGCCGATTTAATGTTCAGTAAGTCCTTTGATTTCCTTATAGGTTCTTTACGGTCACGCTGAACTTCAGTTACTCTAGAATGTTTACCGACCCCTTCCAAGGCAGAGATTCGGGCTAAGATGGAATTCAATTCTGCAGTATATTGCTTACTGCAACTAGTGCCTAAGGCAATTAGCTTTCTTCTGATGAAGGCTTTTAAGACCCAGACATCTATTCAAAAATAGTGGGAAAAACTATTTTGGAAGAGATGTCTAGGTCTTACATTTAAAGAGTTATCAAGTAATAATTTGTTTAGATTCTAGGTCCAAGCTCTGGGTGGAAGTTTTTTTTAGGGAAATGAAGATTGACTTTGCGGCATGATCAGAGATAGCTATTGATCCTATGTTGGAGGTAACGTCTGTAGGCAAATGTCTTCTTGTGAGGCATAAATAAGCTAGCCTATGGTAAGAAGTTAGGCACCACACTTCAACAAAGTCTAGTAGCCACAGGCAGGATTTTAGTCTTTCCAAGCTAGATTGTAAAAAAATTAGATTTTTGGTTGGAAGTGTCAAGCAGTGGGTCTATAGCCACCTATTATTACTATGTCTTCTACAAACTCCCAAAATGGATCTGAGGTATTTACAACCTAGGAGCTTTGTTGTTGATTTGTGGAATGAAAATTAACAATGGATTGAAAAAAAGAAATTTGCTATCCGGACTGGAATAAATGAATTTGTGTGTATGGTAAATTTTTGTTAAACACAATACTTAGGATAAGACTGTTGTTCCACTTGGAGTAGTAATGGAAGACATTGAGCCTAAAAGTAGGTTTCCTTTGAAATAAGAATGTCAGATTTTGCTTTTTTGAGAAGAGACAAAATTTAGCCTCTTTTTTTTAGTCATTAAACCAGGTGACATCATAAGAGGTTACACATATGTTGTTATTTTGAACAGACATATAGATAAAGAAAGATAGGCAGTACTGGCAGATTGTTTAGAATTGGAAGTAATGTGGTGGCTGTTTGTCAAACATAATGTTGTGGGGAACAGTAAGCTCTAGGAAGCAGGTACATTATTCTTTTTGTGGGAACCTGGGGTGATGTACACTGATGAAAGAATATGTAATCGCTTTTTGAACAAGGCAAATCAAAGAATGGAATAGTATTGACATTAGTTTGTAGATGTCTTTGCATTATCGAGATGGTCCAAACCCTTGCAATAAAGAAGTAACATTAGATTGCAAGGTTTGCCTGCTTGCTAGGAAAGAGGCTAGTAATATCAAATTTAAGGTGCTCACAGGGCAAAAACATAGGTAAAATCTGTAAACAACCCTTTACATAAAGAAGCATTAACCAAATATAAATTACTATTTTGGTATGACATTTATACATTCTGGAATCAATTCATATTTATTTTCTTGGCATGACTTCACCCAATGCAGGCTTTTTTTGATGACCTCTCATTGGGGATGGGAGGAGGTGGTGTTAGGGAAGGCATATAAGTAAGGTCTTGAGTAGCTGACCAGTCCAGGATGTTGAAATAAGGCAGATAAAGGTCTCTTATGCCTCACTAAGGTTTGCATGTCTACAGATCTCCAGTCTTTTTCTTATCACTATAAAGAAATGTTCAAAGTGAAATAGCCATAAATGATATTTCTATAGCTGAGTCTATCAGGAAGAGGCTCATGAAAGGCTTTTAGACAGTAAGGTCCTGAAATATAGAAGTCTTTGACCCTTTTTACATTAATGGCTCAGATTGCCTTCCTGTCCATTTAAGCTAAACAGATGACA
Organism: Phyllomedusa bahiana; assembly: GCA_025379985.1. NCBI lineage: Eukaryota > Metazoa > Chordata > Amphibia > Anura > Hylidae > Phyllomedusa > Phyllomedusa bahiana. The sequence goes on from JAODAL010014226.1 coordinate 72,759, forward strand.
GTTGATGTCTTTAGATTGAGTGTGGTGACTTTGAGATGAGTATTTATTTTTCATTTTACTGTGCAGCTTTAGTCTGTTTTTTTTTTTATATTTTAAATGGAAGGTGAGAAATCCCTTTATGATACTGTTTATACCAGATAATCTTACTATGGAATATAAGATCTTAGACTGATGGTTCGTTCAGCCCTTCTCTCACCCCGCAAACATATGCAGCCTTGGCATGGCCAAGCGTTTATGAGGTTTATGTGGAAAGAGGGGGTTATGCTGCTGCCAAACAACAGCTAATCTTTCTTATACACAAAGGATTGGTCATGTTGAACTTCAACATGCTGAACCTGCAAAATTCTGGGGACCCCAATACACATTAAATGGTCAGCTGTTCCATCCAAAATAAGCAGATTCAGCTGATGTTTGTCTGCTGTTTATGGTCACCTAATGAGTTTAAATTGTGTCAGTTAGATGAAAAGACATATTTTAAAGGGATCAGTTGGTCATTTATTCACACCAGTTTAGAGTGATATTGGCTTTTTTTGAATAGTAGTTACACAGAAATCTGTATATGTATGTCAAAATGAGAAGGAACACAATGAAAAACAATTTGTTCATTTTAAATAGAGGAAACAATACTAAATTGGCCATGTCAAATTGGATTAGCCATCTAAAACAGTGTGGGAGAGGCAGCATCAATAGTGTTGCTCTAATGGAGCCGATTGACACTTACATGTCAAATAAAATCATTGCCTTATTTATCTTTGTAATTAATGACCAATTACTGGTGAAATTTGCTATCTAATTATATATGAAACAATTAAACAATTAAAATGTTACTGAACATGGCTTTTTTGTATAGTTTCAAAAGTTTAAAGTACAGGTCATGCTTTTAACTCTGTTTAATTGTAAATGCCTGGACTTTATTGAACCTTCTAATAAAGACAGATTTTCAGTAATCATCTGTTTAAAATCATTTATAAATGTATGATGTTGGAACAAAATAAATAAGGTAAAAAATAATGGGCAGCATGGTGGTTTAGTCCTTAGCATTGTTGCCTTATATTGCTTGGATCCATGGTACAAGAGTGGCCAATGGCTTCATCTGTATGTGTTTGCAGTGTCTGTGTGGGTTTTCTTCACTTGCTCCCCACAAGGCAAAAACATAGTATTAGGTTAATGGGGTGTTTCCACCATCTATTTTTCATTACATATTGATAGGATATGCCATCAAAGTCTCTGGGACTCTCACCTATCTTGAGACTGCACCCCTGAAACTGCATCTATGGTGGGACCACACCTTTAAGTGGAAATTTAGATTTTGAGTTCCAATAGGACACAGGTGAGTAATATAAATCAATAAAATAAATAATAGTACTTAAAAGGGTGTTCCTACACTTGAAAATGGCCATCCGTCTGTCGGGGTAAGATGGTAAATAGAAAAGAAGATTCATAACTCCTAGATGCTCTTGTTCCATCACCGCGGCAGTCCAATCCTGGCTGTAGCTGTGGACTTAAGTTTTCACGGGAACAGTGCAAATCAATCACAGGGCACAAAGTCCATGGGGAAAAAAGTTTTACCCATGTTTTTCGACAGCATTTAAATAAAGGAATATTATTCTGAATTTAGGGATCAAGCTGGCCCGGGAAAAATTATAATTTGGGGGTTGGCCTCAGTAAAGGAGAATTTTTATGCAAAATTTAAAGCTTTCGTCATTAAATTTTTTAAAAACCCTATCCTTTTGCCTTTAACAAATTTTTAACCCGACCTTAACCTTTTTGGGCCAGATCCACTGTCCTGTTCATTTTTGCATTACTAGGGAATTTGGGCCCAGGGGGGCCCCCCGGCACTATTATTTTAAATAGAAATAAAATATTTTTAAAAGCACATGGTGCCAATTTTTGGGAAAAACCCGTGAGGGCTTTAATTTACCCACCAAAAGGGGGACCTTAGTTTCATGGGGGGCCCACTCTAAATAATTTTCAACTCTTTTTTGGGGCCTTTTCCCGGCTTTTTTTAATTTTTAAGGGCATGAAGGCTCGCTATAAAACCTATTCTGATAATAAACAGCCACTAATTTGACACTGGTCTGTTTTTGGGAAAATTAACTTAAATTTGGGTGTGCTTTTATGGGGGTTTTGAGGTTTTTGGGCCCGAGGGGGGGGACCCCTTTTGGGGGACGGTTAAAAGGCAGGCCCTTTGGGGGATGTCCCCTGGCTTGGTTAGGGGCCCCGGGGCACTGGAAATTTTCCCAAAGGCCCCAAATGGGTGTTTTTAAGATGACCCTACATTTTTTTAACTTTGTTATTTTGGGTCCCGCAAAAAGTTTTGCCATGTGTGGCCCAAAAATTTCTTCTTTTGGGGAAAATTTTTGCCCAAAAATTTAACAAAAGGGCCCTTTTTAGCAGTTTAACTCCCCTTTTCAAAGAGTTGGGTTTTCCCGTAGAAACCCTTTTTGTTTTCCATTGGGGATATCCATGGGCCCCTTTTTTATGTTTTTTTATAAAAATGCTTTTTATTTTATTTCTATAGTTCTTTAAATTTCCCGTTCCCAAATTTTCCCCGTGTCCCTTTTATTTGGGTTTAAAAAATTTTAAATAAATTTAAATTTAATTTAATTCCCCAAAATTAAAAACGTTAAGAAATTTTATATTTTGGGGTTTTTTAAAAAAAAATATTTTCTAACCCAAAAAAAAACTTTTAAATAAATAATTAAATTCTTCTAGTGTGAAATAAGCCTAAAACATTATGGAAACTTATAGAAGTATAAGTATTCCTGTTATACTGTTTCCACCAAATTTTTAAATTTCCCAAAAAAAGGTTTTTATTAAAGGGAATTCCCAAAATTTAAAATTTAATACTATCAATTTTAAACAAGTAATTTTTTTAATTTTTTAAAAAGGCCCCCAGTCACATTTCGTAATAATTTTAATCAAAATTTAAAGGCCCTTGGGGTTTGATTTAACCCCCGTACAGAATAATTTTATGCCAATTTAATTTTTTTTTAATTAATTTTTTGAAATTGGATGTCCAAAATTTTAAATTTTGAGATTGTATTTTTGGGAAAATTGTATTTTTTATTTTTAACAATAGAGTTCCCCAACATACGACCAATACTGCATTTTAGTGCTATTACATGTGAGTTTTCTTAAATATAAGACATTAATACAGTGTTAAACAGAAATTAACATCAACAAACTGTAAATTGCAACACAGTTCTTGCTCAGAACATAGAGCTTTCTTCTCAATGTTTTCTAGTTCTTTCCGGTTCTTTTTTTATGGATATTTTTACCATCTAGCTACATGTCTGAATGATTTATATGTAACCATAGAAAGCTGGTGTTAGAAGTCATTAAGGCTAACTGAGTACATACTTGCAGCATAAGTAGAAGACACAAAGAGTAACACCAGATACTAGCTTTCTGAAAACCAGTGGCAGCATATGTATGTAAGAAAAGCATCTGCAAAATGTACAGTAATATCTCCACAGTGTCATCATTGGAATAATGAAAGAAGATATCTACCATGTGGCAGCATAATTTTTAACTTTACATTTTTAAAAAATTCAGTGTTCATACGGTTTGTAAGGGAACCGCTAGGCTTCACATTTTGATACATCCTTTTATTTGATATTCATGAAGGTTATTATTCTGAATACTTAAATCTTGAATAATCAAACATAAGCTAATTTAAATGTGATATGTCATTGGATATGTTATCAAGCTTTTAAGGGAGAAACGATGAATCCAACACTCAAATAAATGCGTGGAGGAAGGAAGGACTCAAAAGGGGGGGAAGGGGCAAACTAAATTTTTGCTAATTTGGGGTATCTCTTCGTATTTTCTAGGGATCAAAAAAGCAAAACTTTCGTAAGTTCTTTTAAAAAAATTAATTTATTGCGAACATAAAATCAAAAAAAACAGGTCCTGACTACAACAAGAAGGGTTAAATAGTTCCCCCAGGGGGGGGAAGGGGCCAGCGCTGTGACGTTGAAAATCATAAGTGGGCCCCGTCCCTGCGTGGACTAGTGGAAGATTACGGACATTTTGGGTCGTAGTCGATATCGGAAAATTTTCAAAAATTCCAAAAATCGATAAAGATTTCGCCATACCATTAAAGCATGGGAGAGGAACAAAACCTTCATTTTACACCCAAAAAGGATGGAAACCGGAATTAACATCCACAACATCAAATGGTTTCGGCCATCTTAGGGAAAAAACCCCTTAGTTATAAAAGCCCCAGAAAAAAATCAAGACCATTCACTTCCCTGTTTGCACCAACAAGGGCCCTTTAAAAAGCATGACCCAAAAATTTAAAAGTGCCCGAAGGGAAAGTATGATTTGAACCATCATTTGACTTGAACTGGACATTGAATATCCCTGTCCTGGACCGCAGTATGACCATTAAACCTGTCTGACCCCCAAATTAAAAAGTGCCAGGAAAAGGAGTCTTTGAACCACCATTTTAGTTGAACTAAGCGAGTTTTATAAAAAGTTGCGTTTTTATGTTGTCCTATTCTGACAGCCATAGCTTTCTTAATTTTTTGCATATGGAGCTGCTTGTGGCTTGTTTTTTACAAGATGAGTTGATGTTTTTTTTTGGCACCATTATGGGGGCATTTGATGCTTTAATCACTTTTTATTAAGGTTTTGTGAGGCATTTTGTACAAAATACAGAAATTTCCTGGTAGTGTTTTTTTTTTTTTTTTACAAGCGGTCAACTTTTCGGTATAAATGACATGCTAGTTTTTCCTCATCAGGTTGATACGATATTACAGCGATACCACATTTGTATTTTTTTTTTAATGTTTTACTGCTTTTACACAAATAAAAACACTTTTATTTGAAAAGGAAAACACTTTTTGCATCGCCGCAGTCTGAGAGCCCTAACTTTTTTTATTTTTCTGTTTATGGAGCTGTATAGGGACTTTTTTTTGCGGGGAAAAGTTGACGTTTTTATGGTAACATTTTTGAGGGGGACAAGACTTTATGATCGCTTTTAAATCCGTTTTTTGGAAGGCAGGGGTGAAGAAAATACTGCAATTCTAGCAGTGTTTTTTATTTTTATTTTTTAATAGTTCACCATGCAGTATTCGTGACAAGTTAGTTTTAAATCTGTGGGTTGAGACGATTATGGTGATACCCAATTTATGTAGTTTTTTTATTTTGAAAGCACAATTTTTTTTGAAAAAAAGTGTTTTTTATTGTGTAAAACAATATTTATGCATCTCTATCTTATAATAGCCAGAAATTTTTAATTTTTCCGTATAAAGAGCTGTTAAGGGCTTTTTTTTTGCGGGATGAACTGCGTTTTTAAATTTGGGACAAACTTTGGCGTTTATATGAAATTTTTTGATCGCTTTTTATTCCATTTTAGTGCTGCAGGATGTAAAAAAAATCGCAATTCTGTGACTGTTTTTTGTTTTTGTTTTTTTACGGTGTTCACCGTACGAGTTAATTAACGTGACAGATTTATAGGGTGGGTCGCTACGCACGCGGCAATACCAAATATGGGTACTTTACGATTGGCGTTTGTAAAGGGGAAAAGGGCGATGTACGTATTTTTATTTTATTTCTTGTGTTTGTGTTTTACTTTTTTGCACTTTTTTTTTACTTTTTCACACTTTTTACACTTTTTCCCAGGGGGGAATTGCATGAACGATCGTCAGATCGTTCATGCAATAGGAGATCAGCATACAGCTTATAGCTGTATGCTGGTCTCCATGGCAACTGTCAGTCACGCTGCCCACAATGCATTGTGGGCATCGTGACGTCACCAGACAACCCGGATGCTGTCATTCAGAATCCGGGCTGTCTGGTAGGAGAATCAGTAGCGGCGCTCAGCGCCATTACTGCGCCGGATCTCGGGCAGCAGAAGCTCACTCCTGCCGCCCGCAGCCGCGATGTCGCGACCACGATGTCGCAACATCGGGGGGTTAATCCGGCCGTGGGGGATGCGGCATGATGCCAGCGGTAATATACCGCCGGTTCCATGCCGCGATCTTGCGCGCTCCGCTTGTGAGCGCGTAAGATCGCCGTGACGTACTCATACGGCAATTTGCGGGAACCCCTACCCGACATTGCCGTATGAGTACGGCAAATGTCGGTAAGGGGTTAAACCTGTCTGACCCCCAAATTAAAAATTGCCGGAAAAAGGAGTCTTTGAACCACCATTTTAGTTGAACTGAACATTAACTATATCTGTCCTGTACCGCAGTATGACCATTAAACCTGTCTGACCCCCAGATTAAAAAGTGCTGGGAAAAGGAGTCTTTCAACCACCATTTTAGTTGAACTGGACACTGACTATACCTGTTCTGTACCACAGTATGACCATAAACCTGTCTGACCACACAGATTAAAAGTGCCGGAAAAATGGAGTCTTTGAACCACCATTTTAGTTGAACTGGACATTGACTATACCTGTCCTGGGTCACAGCATGAGCCCCAAACCTGCATGACCCCAGATTAAAAAGTGCTGGAAAAAGGAGTCTTTCAACCACCATTTTAGTTTCACTGGACATTGAATATATCTGTCCTGTACCGCAGAATGACCATTAAACCTGTCTGACACCACGATTAAAAGTGCTGGGAAAAGGAGTCTTTGAACCACCATTTTAGTTTCACTGGACATTGACTATACCTGTCCTGTACCACAGCATGACCCCTGAACCTGTTTGACCCACAGATCACAAAGTGGCACTATGCTATTTTGTACAGTGACTGTCATTTAGTATATTTTTGGTAACTGACATTTGTTTACAGAATTTATTTAGGGAAGTTTTATTTATAGTTTTACATTATTATCATTTTGCTTTTTTTTCAAGTGTGATAACATACAACATACACCCCTCCCTGCAGTTTTTAAAGGTATTTTTTACACGTGTAGATGTGTTAATTCGTCCGCACACCCCATAAGTAATACAAATGTCCTAATCATCCCCAAAACACTTCTTAGTTGAGAAGACATTTGCCCTCCTGGCTTCTGAGACTGATTCAGCCAATCAATTCAATGGTTTCATTTTTCCTCCAAATCCTTCTTCAGTGATTAGGGACAGACTCCCCTGGAGATCAAATGATGTGACCCCATAGACTGCTGGATGCAGGTTGCATTAACCACTGAAGAACAGATTGGCGACGCTGTTCGTTACTGAGATTCACAGGGCCCTGACCCAGCGATGACAGGCCTGACGGTCCTGCAACTGACGATCCGCTGGCATGCGTGTTGTCGCCAGCACTGGAAGGAGCACCTTCTCTCGTACCTCTACCTCCATGTCCTACCCCCCTCTTTGCTCACTTACCACCTGCATTTCGCTCCATGTTCAGAAAGATAAAAAATTGAGAAGGTATGGAAGAGTTTTGGAAAGTCTCTTGTTAAAGACGGCAAATCACAGCTATTCTCAAATCCCTCAAATCAAAACAAAATTGCTGGATTCAAATTTAACTGCAAGGTGGCTCTATCAACAAAGCTGGCCTGCGCCAAAGTGAAAAAAAACACGTATCTGAAATGTATACGGGATAATAAAAGGTATTTTTTGGCACCTATCAACCTGTGGTGACTACAAAATTTCTGGATTCAAACTTAACTGCAAGGTGGCTCTATCAACAAAGCTGGACTGGGCAAAATTGAAAAAGAACACCTATCTGAAATGTATACTGATAATAAAAGTGGAGTTTTGCACCTAACAAATAGACCTGCAGTTACTAGAAAAGATCTGTATCCTAATATAAGGCAACGCAATGTCTAAACAAAGTTTTGGCTGTACAATATTCAGTATCCTTTATAGAACTTGTCTGTGTCCGCCCGCAGGCCCCCCCCTGCTCCCCACCCGTGACTTTACAGCGATAGATGCTCCTTTAAAATTCTCTGCCTAACTACCTAAAATCTGCAAATCTCTGATCTAACTAACTTCTAAGGATCACAGCTAAAGTAGAGCTGTCTCTGTTAAAAAAATAGAATAATTTTGCTGAGCTGTTTGCTGAGCTGGTTTGACAGAGGCAGAGCGCACGTCCTACTGCTATGAGACGCTGACACACACCGATCATGAACAGGAAGGGCTGTTCTATGTAAAAACGAGTCATGTGATTTTTCCAGCCAATCGCAACCATACACATCCCAGTCATGACGTCGCACACATCTCACCCTGCTGTATTCTGTAAGCTGATTTGCTGGACGCCAAAATGACAGGAAGCACCGAAAATGGCGCGATATTAATAGATTATGCACAGATTTTAACCTAAATTATCGCGTGATCTAAAAAAATCCGATCAACGTAAATACCGTGCCGATTTCAACTTTGTCGATAATAATCGCTCAACACTACTGTGGACTGTGGAAGCATTGATGTCAGCACTCTGCCGACAGCTACTCAACTCTCCAGCAGCTGTGGAATGCAGTCAGTATAGCTCCAGACCTTATTGATTCACTCCAAACCTATCTAGTTGGTATCCGTGGTGCACACGGTGATAACTATGGATATTAGCTGGTGGTCCTAATGATGTGATGTGACTGAGTATATCTGTGTGGTATTTGCATTCTTACAAATTAGCTCTTCTGCAGAGGAAAGAGGACTCTTTTTTCTAGTGCTCCCCATTATAGGCAGTTTTTCTTTTCTAAACAATTAGTTATCAAATCCTGTTGAAATTGTGACATACTCTTTGTGTATAATTTGTTTTGCATAGGACCATGGAAAATGTATACAATGTTGTATTTAACCAGTATTCTGTAACTGGAGATTGAACATTTGTACTTATTCCAGTCTTGTTTGCCATGTTATTGCGACATAGTCAGGAAGGGTTAGCATAGGGATACTGTATTTGATGGTGAGTTGTGGATATATGGTTGTGTACACCATAAGTGTATTATTAGCCTCTTCCTGACAGTCATAATAATATGATTCTTTACTTTCTTCCTCACTGCCTTCCAAGAGCCATACCTTTTTCTATTTTTCCATCTACATAGTTATTTAAGGGCTTTTATTTAGTGGAACAAGATGTACTTTTTAATGGTGTCATTGATCGTACCATAGAATATAAATATAAGTGGGGTTAAATGTAAAAAAAAAAGTTTTTGTGCCATGTTTGCAGGAGGTTTGTTTTTACGGTGTTCACTCTTTGGTATAAATGATGTGTTATCTGTATTCTGCAGGTGAGTACAATTTCGGCAACACCAAATATGTAGCATTTTTGTTATGTTTTAGTACTGTTAAAAAATGCAAACATTTTCTATTTCTTATATTTGCTTTGCAGTGGCATTTTCTACGCAAATACCTTTTTTGTTCTTCCACCATTGGACCTGAGTGAGGGTGCATTTTTTATGAGCTATAGTTTTTATTGGTACCATTTTGGAATAGATGAGACTTTTTGATCACTTTTTATTCCAAATTTAAGGGGATGTGAAATGTTGGCGTTTGCAATTGTTTTTTTTCTACGGTGTTCAGCATATGGAATAAATTATACTATGGATGTGGCAATTCCGATAATGTGTAACTTTTTTATTATTATTCTTTCATTATCTGTAAAATTGGTGAGTTAAACTTTTAATATTTTTTATTTTATACTTTATATTGTTTTTGCAGTTGGACAGCATTTACAGGTGGCCCTTAGTGGAACTTAATCGCAATTTTTGAAAATGCAATGGACATCTGTAAATGCTATCCAATTTCAAAAACAATTCACACAAATTATACTCTTCTTAAGTGGAACAACTTCAGGGTATGTGACCTGGGAAATAAAGGGGTTTTGCCACGATGTAATGTTGACGTGGGATCCTCCAAAATGGGTATTTAATCACTTTTCTAAATATATGTGATTATAAAATGTCAAGCCTGTGAGAGCTACAGCTTTCATTACATGCCCTTAGTTACTTAAACGTTTACATTAGACACGACCAGGAGCTGATCTGGCCGTGCTTGCCTGTTTGCACTTCTTATCTGATGACAGGGAAAATGAAGGAGCTTGCAAGGGGCTGGGGAGAAATGTGCAGTGTATGAGGCTTTCTGCTGTATAGAGCATCCACTAGTTTTAATGTAATTATCTTAGCAAACATTGCAGACGCTCCCTTGCTTACTCACCCTGCTCGGGCCCCCTCTTGCTCCTGCAGCAGTTCACCACATGATTTGTTTATCTTCTGTCCTGAGCAGATAACAGGTAAGGAAGTCACTTCAGTGGCAAAACCCCTTTAACCAGTTTCATTTTTTCACCTTGTGCTATGGCTCACCCTAATGTAGACCCCTGGGGCCACCTCTAAATGTTATCCAAAATATAAATTTTCCTCTCATCAGGTAGAACACAGCTTGATGGGATGAGAACTTTTACAGTTGAAACCAGAAGTTTAAATACACTATATAAAAAGACACATATGCATATTTTTCTCACTATCTCACATGAAATCAGAAAAGATCTTACCAGTTTTAGGTTAATTAGGATTACCAAAATTATTTACAGTTGCCAGATGCAGGGTAATGAGAGAGAGAGAAATAGAGAGAAATTTTTTAAAAACATTTTTATTACTTTCTGCAAAGTCAAAAGTTTACATACCCTAGGATTACTATGCCTTTAAAAAAATTGGGACAGCCCATATGAGGATGTCCAGTCTTTGGAAGCTTCTGATAGGTTTATTGGTGGCATCTGAGTTAATTAGAGACACTCCTTTGGATGTTTTTTAATGTACCCCAGAAACACATTGCTTCTGTGTGTAACATCTTGGGAAAGTTTAAAGAAAGCAACCAAGATATCAGGAAGAGAATTGTGGACTTGCACAAGTCAGGATCGTCCTTGGGTGCAATTTCCAGATACCTGAAGGTGCCTCGTTCATCTATACCAGGGGTCCTCAAACTGCGGCCCGCCGAGGACTTTTATCCGGCCCGCTGCCGCCATCCACCGCCAATGCAGGTGTGCTGTGCAGTAAGGTATCGGGTGTGGCGGCAGCGGGAGGTGCCGTGGGCAGTGATGGGTGACGTGAGGGCCATCGAGAGCAGCGCAACGGCAGGGGCCACTTTAGGTGGAATGGGGTGGGGGCGGGCACTCTAAAGAGGACGGGAGGTGCCTGAGTGACGGAGGGTGGACACTTACAATATATGTGAGGTACCTGTGAATGAGTGAGTGGGTGGAGTGTCTGCCCTCCGTCACTCAGGCACCTCCAGTCCTTTGCAGAGTGCCCGCCTACCCCTCTCCCCCGCCCACACACAGTCCGCACGCCGGGCGCTGAGGGTGACTTCCGGAGGTCTGACACAGGATGCGACGTCAGTCCTCAGCGTTCCTGCTCCAGGAGTGTCAGGCAGAAGCCCCCCAGCCCCAGGAGTGTCATGGAAAGGAGCCCCCGCCCCAGGATTGTCCAGGGCAGAAGCCCCCCGCCCCGGGAGTGCCAGGGCAGAAGCCCCCAGCCCCAGGAGTGTCCAGGGCAGAACCCTCCCCAGCCCCAGGGATCCAGTGCAGAGAGCCCCCAGCCCCGGGAAAGTGCCAGGCAAGGAGCCCCTCCCCCCAGGAGTGCTAGGGAAAGATTCCAACCAGCCCAGGTGTCATGGCAGGAGCCCCCACCCCCAAAGGAGTGCCTGGCAGGAGCCCCCCACCCCAGGAGTGCCAGGGCAGGAGCCCCCACCCCAGGAGTGCCAGGGCAGGACCCCCCCCCCCCCCCCCCCCCCCCCCCCTCCCCAGGAGTCCCAAAGGCGGGAGCCCCTCTCCCCCGGAGTGCCAGGCAGGAGCTCCCCCCGGTTTTCCCCACTGGTCTGGAAAGCCATGAGACAGGAGCCAACCTGGTCGGACAGAGGTGACCCCTTTTTTAGAAGCCCTATAATTATTATGGATTGTAATGTGTTTCCCAGTCCCTGTTTTCTTGCTTGCTTTTCAGGGGCCTGGGAAAGCTGGGTGAAGACCTTAGTAGAGCTCCCAATGTTCGACACATTTGTTTTTAGATTCCCCCACAGTTTTCCCAGATGACAAGTTTCTCTAGTTTGGCGGTGATCTATTCCTGGCACCCATCCCCCCCCCCCCCGATTATTGCTAAGCACACTTGTCATTTGGGGGAGCTGGAAACTATAACAAATGTGGTCAGCATGGGAAATTCTACAAATGTTGTCATGTGAGTGAACCAGCAATGCTGCTTTTTACCGATGCAAAATCCACTACGAGGAAAAGTGAAAAAGTAAAAAAAAAAAAAAAAAAATGAAACACATAAATAAAAACACCTACATCGCCCTTTTTCCCGTTTACAAACACCCATCGCCCCAAAAAAGATCCAAAAATAAAGTACGCACATGTGGTATTGCCACATATGTAACAACCTGCCCTATAAATCTGTCATGTTTCTTAACCTTCACGGTGAACGGCGTAAAAAAAAAAATCACAGAATTGCGTTTTTGTTCATCCCTCAGCACGGAAAAAATAATAATGGAATAAAAGCGAACAAAAAGCCATATAAATACCAATGTTGTGCCAAGTAAAACGTCAGTTCATCCCGCAAAAAAAAGTCCTTACACAGCTCTGTATACAGAAAAATAAAAAAAGTTACTGCTATCAGAAGTTAGCGATGCGTAAATATTGTTTTACACAATAAAAACACTTTCCTTTTTTTTAAAAAAGCACTTCAACATAAACTATGTAAATTGGGTATCGCTGTAATTGTATCGACACACAAAGAAAATATTTTTTTTTTAAACTATATTCCGGCCCTCCAATGGTCTGAGGGACCGTGAACCGGCCCCCGGTTTAAAAAGTTTGAGGACCCCTGATCTATACAAACAGTTATACACAAAGTACAAACTGGTTACAAAGTGACTTAAGGATAACCAATTCAATGTTTTGGAGTGGCCATCACAAAGCCCTGATCTCAATCCTATTGAAAATGTATGGACAAATCTGAAAAGGCAGGTGCGAGCAAGGTGATCTAGGAACATGGCTCATTTACACCTGTTCTGTCAGGAGGAATGGGCCAAACTTCCTACCAACTATTGTGAGAAGCTTGTGGAAGGATATCCAAATCAAGTCATAGAGTTTAAGGGCAATGCTACCAAATACTAATGAAATGTATGTAAACTTTTGACTTTGCAGAAAGTAATAACAATGCCTTCACCCCTTAAAGACCTTGTGTTTTTTTTTTAAATGATCTCTCTCATTATTCTGGCATTTGGCAAATATAAATAGTTTTGGTAATCCTAATTGACCTGAAATGTAAAAAAAAAATATATATATATCCTTTAACTTTGAGTATCCCTAGGGTAATTGACCACTAGGTAGCACGGTCATCAGTACACTCTTCTGCAATGTAGCAATGCAGAAGGGTGTCCTGTATCGGTACGGGGTTGTTTAGGTGTCACCCCAGTTTCAGCACTGACTCTCTGGGTCATCTTTTCCTGGTCTTCTGCTTACTTCTGCTAACAGCAGCTGGCATGTCTCCACTGCATCAGCTGATCATCTGCATCTGTCACATGCAACTGCGTGACATCATCATTTGGAAGGGAACACTCCTAGTGGTGATGTTCCGACTGCTATTGACAGAAGTAATTAGAAGACAGGGGAAAGATAAGACCAGAAAGTGCTGGTACAGAAGAGAGGATGAAGGTCAATATACCTTTTTCTGTTTTTATCTGTGTAGCAGTACATTACATTTATTTATTTACTTTTAAACACATGAACAACCCCTTTAACTCCACAATGGCTGACTATGGTTAAAGTTTCAGCTTCCACATATACCATATCATAAAGCAACTTTCGAACAAAAATGTTGCCCAAAGATATATTATTGACAGATTAAGATTTTGTAAATTTTTACGAGCACAGTTAAGTGATATTTGGGTGGTGGTGTTTTTTTTAAATTATATATATAATATTATATACAAGATTAATTGCTATGTTACATAGATCAAATAATTGTATATTATAGTACAATCAGCTTTTGTGCTTATGAAAAAAGGAAATAACCCTTCCCGGGCTAATTTAAAAATTTTTTGGGCCAAAAAAGGGAAAAATGTTTTTCATAAAAAAAGACGCATTTTTAATCTTTTTTGTTTTTTCTGTGAAATTTTTGCAGAGGCAGTTTGTTGCTAGAATGAATTTTCATTTTTTAAAAAAACCAAAAAGGGAAAACAGTTATAGCTGAAGGCTTTAAAAAACAGTTAGATAAATGGTTGTTTGGCAGAGTTGTTTTAAATTTCAAAATTAAGGATTTTTGGGTTGGAAAAAGTGAATTTAAATTTAAAAAACCCCCAAAATTTTTCCATCTCAGTAAAAGTGTAAAAATATTTAACTGCATCTAATCTCGTAATTTCTTTTGTTTAAACCACTTTCTGAATTGAAATTAAAATTATAATACAAATATATATTAATTTTTATTTAAAAAAAAAATTGCCAGTATTGTAAGCAGAAACCATAAAAGGGTTTAAAATAGAAAATGAAATAAGAGGCGGGGTTTTTTTTTTTTGTTTTTTTTTTAATAAGGAACTTCTTGTACTTACTGTACTATATCAACATCTTCATTAGGTAAATTACTTTAATAGTTTAATATTCCCAATTTCTGTCTATTGATGTGAGTTCTAAATATTGACACTGCAGTGTACATATTCCTCTGAAAAGGGTTTTGTTATTGGGTAAAGTCCCCTTTGACACCAGCTCATAGGCCTCCTTCTTTCTCAGCTCTCCCCATTCATTTCTATTGCAGTCCCAAAAACTGAGCGGTGGAAAAAAAAAAAGGGGGGGGGGAAAAACCCCCCCTTTTTTTTTTGGGTTTTTAAAAGGGGAAAAAAAAAAGGGGGAAATTGGAAAAACCCAAATTTTCAAAATGGAAAAAAAAAAAAAAAAAAAAGGGGTTTTCCCCTTTTTTTTTTCCCCCCCCCCCCCCCCCCACCCCAAAAAAAAAAAAGGGGGGGAAAAAAAGGGGGGGGTTTTTTTTTGGGGGGAAAAAAAATTTTTTTTTTTTTTTCTTTTTATTTTTTTTAAAAAAAAAAAAGTATTTTTTTTTCCCCCCCCCAAAAAGGCCCCCCCAAAAATTTTTTCCCCCCCCCCAAAAAAAAAACCCCCCCCCCCCAAAAAAAAAATTTTCCCCTTTTTAAACCCCAAAAACCCCCCCCCACTTCCAAAATTTTCCCCCCCCAAAAACCAAAAACCCCCCCCCAAAAAAATTTTTTCCCCTTTAAAAAAAATTTTCCCCCCCCAAAAACCCCCCCCCCTTTTTTTCCCCAAAACCCCAAAAAAACCCCCAATTTTTTTTTTTTCCCCCCCCCCCACCCCCCAAAAAAAAAAACCCAAAATTTTATTTCCCCCAAAAAATTTTTTTCCCCCCCCCTTTTTTTTTTAAAAAACCCCCCCCCCCAAAAAAAAAAAAAATTTTTAAAATTTTTTTTTCCCTTTTTTTGGAAAAAAAAAAAACCCCCCCCCGGAAAAACCCCCTTTTTTTTTTTAAAAAATTTTTTTTTCCCCCCCAAAAATTTAAAAAAAATTTTTTTTTTTCCTGGCCCCCAAAAATTTTTAAAAAATTACACAAAATTTTAAACCCAAAAAA